>VDFB02136801.1:0-13914 GCA_007258455.2 Sequoia sempervirens
AGATGAAAAGCTCACTCCTTACAAGAAAATGGTGGACAATCTCAAAGATCTTTTTATAGACATAAATTTTGAGCAGATTCCTTAAATGAACATTAAAGCAACATATGCCATGGAAACAATTGGATCACTACTAGACATGCCGAACAACATTCTTCAATGTGAATTTTTGGTAGAACAACTTCTCGTACCAACTTTCGAAATCCCTGAATCTGAATTCGTGTGTGTCATTGTTGGTCCTAGATCCCCTTGGTACCATGATATCTTTACTTACCTTAATAGAGGAATCCTTCCATCAAACATTACCTTGAACCTTCAAAAGACCTTTATAAAAAAGGCATCCTGATTTGTGATCCTAGGTGATACCCGCGCCCCTACTGGAAAAGTGTGAAGTGAAATGAAGGAAGGGACATTACCTACAATGTCTTAAGAGGAAGCCTATAGTACTTAGCAATTACATGATGGCATATGTGTGGTTCTATTCTAGTGGTATGACTTTTAGCTAAGCTGTTGAGGATGGGGGTACTATTGGCCAACCATGGAAAAATGAAGCTTATCAATAATGCTTGAAAATACATCCAACTATCAACAACATGGGGATCACGATTCGTACTCTAGCTCAATAATTACAACCAATGATTGTGTGAAAGCGCTTTTCCACGGTGGGGACAACTCATAGGAAAATTCACTCCAACCTCATCTAATGACCATAAGTTTATCATAACCACCACTGAGTACTTTACTAAGTGGGTTGAAGCCATCCCTATGACTTACATAATGGGGAAGCAAATAGCTAAGTTTATCTTGAATTACCTAATTTGTCATTATGGTGTACCACAAACCCTCATCTCAGACAATGGAGCCCCATTCAAGAATCAAGATGTGAAAGAGTTGTGCCATAGATTCAATATCCAACACTAATTCTCTACACTGTACTATCCCCGAGGCAATGGCCAAGCAGAAGCAATGAAAAAAACTATCCTGAAAATCTTAAAGAAAATAGTTATTGAAGTTGGTCGTGACTGGCATCTGCAACTAAATTCCACTCTTTAGGCTTATCAAACTAGTATCTACAAACCTACAGGAGAAACCCCTTTCTCCCTGGTCTATGGGTCAAAAGCTATCTTTCCTATTAAGGTTGAGCTCCCATCATTGCGAATGTCACTGAAGAATCTGATAACTGAGGAAGAGTACAAAGTGTCTCGACTGAATGAGCTAGAATTACTAGATGAATGTTGTCTTGAGGCCCTTAATCACTTGCAAGTATATCAAAACCAATTGAAACAAAGCTATAACAAGAGAATCAAATTTTGGTCATTCCAGGTAGGTGATCTTGTCTTAAAGAAAAATCAGAAGAACCTTCCAAATCAAGACAACAAAGGAAAGTTTCAGCCTAATTGGTTGGGTCCCTTTGTCATCACAACAAGCTACGGATTAGGAGCATACCAACTATCAACCCCTGAAGGTGAACCCTTGTAGGAGCCAATCAACATCTTGCATCTCAAAAAGTTTTATGCCTAAACTTGAAGGGGATAAATTATAAAATACAAAAAAAAATAAAAAATAAAAATCCAAAAAAAAAATTAAGAAAAAGGATTGAAAAAAGTAAAAAAAAAATCGTCCTCTAGTGAAAACCACTTTGGTGGCGCTTTGGGTAAGTACCTTGGTGAAAACCTAGAAAACAGGAACCTTGCATAAATAAAGCATCTCCATCTATTCTTTTTGGCTCTCTGGCTTCTAATTTTCATTCTGCGACTACCTCTATCTCTATCCCCTCCCATTTAAGGCCCTTATCATGGCTTGTCACACTGTAAGGTATCATGAACTCTTTAGCACTACTTGGCATATTCTCAAGGTCAGTCTATCCTACCTTTATCGAAGTAAGCTAACATATCACACTGGGGGCATTTCATTATGTCACAATCGGGTTCTTGTATATCTTGAGGTCATGGGACATCTTATCAGAAAACACCAAAAACATTCATAAAATATTTTCTGGGAAAATCCAAAAACATTTGCAAAATCCTGTACAATGAAAAATCCAAAAAAATTTAGAAAATTGTAAAGACAAAATCCAAAACATCCAGAAAACATCAAAAACCCTAAAAAGGTTGAACATCGAAAATAAAAATAATAATGTCTCTTTGTCGAACTGCATTGTCTTTGAGCTTGAACATAGGAAAGGCCATCATTGATGTGCCCCAGAGACACCCTAGGTCAGTCCTTAGTGGTCCATTGTAATTAGTTGTTCTCTCTCATCTGTTCATATCTTTGTCCTATAAATTGGTTGAGTTAGTCGAACTACGTGGTCTCTCAAGGTATAATGATAGGCAAGGCTAATCTTTGATCAGCCCTGCTGGGCCCCTGTGAGATCTCTAGGTTAGGTTCTTGGTCAACTTGAAAAACTCTCTCAAAATCAAAACTGCTATTCAAAATCCAAAACATCAAACATCTTGAAAAATCCTAATTTATCCAAATATTTCAAAATGCACCCAAATATTCAGAAAATCCCTAAACATTTGTAAAACTCAAAAACATCCAAATATTCAAAAAACACAAAAACATTTGAAAATGGAAAATCCAAAAACAATAGAAAACGTTCACAAGACCTAAAAAAGCCTCAAATATTCAAAAAACCCTAAACAACCTTAGAAAATCAAAAAACAAAAACACTCATATAAGCATTCAAAAATCCCAAAAACAACCTCAATTCTTTTTTCAAAAAGACCAAAAACAACCTCAAAATATTTTGAAAAATCCAAAATCCATGCATCCCATGTCGCTTTCACCCACAATAAACTTTCACCCATAATAAAATGATCATCACCTTCACCCTTTGGCAAAACAAGGAGAAAGAAAACATAACAAGCCATAAAGTGTGAACTTAAAAGTCAAAATCTAAAGTCTAAATCATAGGTAAATGCGTCAGTGAAGTTTATGGCAACAACTCATCTTAGTATCATTATCCCAACATCAAACAACCCTTTGATCAACATGTCCTGTGGATGTATCCTTCCTCAAGGAGCGACATCGTGCGACTTTATATCACCATAGCTAAACTTAAACTTTTAGGCAAGAGCTATAGATAAACACGATCTATTTGTCTTTGATCTTTTCTTATGATTTATCTTAATGACCCATTCCGAGGACCTCTTGATGATGTCTATCTAAAACAATTTAGAGAGAAAGGAATGGGGCATCAATAATTATCTTTCATGTTCTGTGCTTGTGGATACTCTTGTAAAATAATCTTGGCGCTTACTTGCTTAGTTGTGTGTAGGAAGGCTTTTGGAGTATGTTGTTGAATATTGCTTATGCTTTGGTCCAATATGTTTTAAGCTTCTAACTTAAAGAATGGGGAAAAATCAAAAAGTGTCTATACATAAAAAATGCTAGCCCTGGTGGCTGCTACCCTCTCCAGCCTACCGCTCAGGTTGATCCTCGACATGGGGATGCACATCACTATGCTATGAAAAATTCAGTTTCAATGAAGAGCCACTAGAACATCTTTGTGATAATGTTGCCTATAGTATGCAACCTTTGTAATAGCCTCTCTATGCAACCTAGCTAAAATTGTCCGACCATGTGTGGTTGCTACCATCCCCTCAACCTATTGCTGCCTCACAACCTCCTAGTCTCTCTCCCTGGTAACAACCTAATCTCTCTGTAAAGTTGCATCCCTCTCAGCTATCACTGCGACCACCTATTGCTAAGCTTGGTCTCACTCAGTTGTCAAAACCAAAATCTGTTGGTGGGCCTAGTCCCGCTCACTTGTCAAATCCTGCACCTGCTACTGTAGCTATTGTATTTGAGCATCTCATTGATCTGGTGGTGGTGGTGGTGGCATTGGTTGTTGCTACACTACTAGAGGCTACTGAGGAGGCTATTGTCCTACCGGAGGAGCCTTTGGAACTTTTCCATCATGGCCATCCTACCCTCCCAGTCCTCTGCCCTTAACACCTCTACCTCATGGCCTCCCTCTAGGAGGAGCACCTACTGGATCCATAAGTCACCTCGGAGGGACAAACCATGCATCATAAGCTAGAGTGGTATGCACTATGGGCTGAACCTGATCATATTCCTAAGGCTATACAACCAACTGGTAGAAACTCCCAACGTCCTCTAGTGCTGGAATTATCGGTCCCCATGTCGGGACCTCTCTAGCTGATCTCACAAAAATCACCCTATAGGCATCATCGACCTTGTCCTGTAGATTGCCAAACTGTCTAGCCACTCTATCAGGAAGGTATCGCTCAATCATGGTATGCTCTCGACCCTGCACATATCAGGTTTGTTGAGTGAAGAATTTTTTTTTACCATCATGGAACCAAGTTAGAATTTGAAGCCATGGCCACCAGCAGAACACGGTCATATCATCTATCACTCGTATCTAGTATGGGAGCCCAATCTGTCTTGTGTGCCTGAGTGTGATGGCACCTCGATATCTCCATATGACGGGATCATCTAGCTCCACTTTTTCCATCTGTACAATCGGCCAAAGCACAACAATGTGCTCCCATGCCTAGATATGAAGAAGAGTAACACCTGCACTGAGGGATATCCCATTGCAGTAAACAAAGTCATGCAAATCATGATATAGAGAGGCCAGCATCATGAGCCCCCACGCAAAAAGAGTCCTCCTATACAACATCCTCTACCATGCCAAACCCCATCTAGGATTGAAAAATTGGTCGTGTCTGTTCGGAGCCACCAAACCTGAAATGATGGCCACAACAATCAATCTAAATGTTAGCACCTGACCTCTGTATGTCTCTATGTCAATTTATGAGGTGACCAATACAATCTGGTCTATATTCATCACCTCTAGGCAGACATTGAATCCGACATTAGGATCGTAGATCACACGATCACCTTAGATAGGAAACCACAATATCCACTACACATCCTCTAATGTAATTGTCACCTCCCCCATTGGAATATGGAAGGACAAGGTCTTGTTGTGCCATCTCTAGCACAATGTTGTCATCATAGCCAAATGTGTCCTCAGGACAGGTGCATATGCAATATACCATAATTTGATCTCTCCTAGGTGCTCCTGGTGCAACTATGATAGATCACCCAATCTCTCAAGTACTGTCACCCTGTGCTCCCTCGACATCAATGCTGGGAAGACCTCCTGCACCCATGAAGCGCACAACATCAAGAAATCATCAAAATTTGAAGTTATTTGGAATTTATGGCTTGAAAATCACAAATGTGTCGCTATTTGCACATGCGTCGCTATATTCAAAATCCAAATAGTGACACCCGGTGCATTTTAAATTTCAAATTAACAAATGTGTCGCCAGACAAGCTGGCATCATGATTTAGAATTTGGCCTAACCTAACCCTAACATTCAAATCAGCAAGTGTGTCGCTGGATATGACTGCATCGCCATTTAAAATTTGAAACCCTAAATTCAAATCCAGAAAAGTGTCGCCCTAGACATATGCATCACTATATATCATTTGGACATCGTCGATTGAAGTTTGCGTGTCACTATATAGCGACGTTGTCAAATTCTAAATTCTAACGCCTAATAAATGCATCAAATTTTCAAATTTCAAATAAGGTTTCAAATCACTTACTGGTGGTCTTGTGCCTGGAAGCTGCTGAAACTCACAAACTCGATCAGAGATGTGTTCGGGAAGCTCATGACACACCATTTCGTCAAAGGGTTAGAGCTCAAATTGCAAGAAATCCTCAAGTGTGAATGCACAAATGAATTGAAAATGACCCCTCTTGACCTATTTAAGCTGGAAAATTAGGGTTTTTTGCCATAATTTAACCCTTTTAATGGGTTTTATTATAATTTTCACCAATTTTACCAATCTGGACCTAATTTTGCATCAGTTTTGGCATTTTTGGCATTATTCTTGCATCCCAGAACCTTTCTGAACCCTTGGGGAAGCTTTTAAACTTTTGTCGAGAAATCAATCCAAAATTCAAAATTTCCACCTGATTTCTCGAGGGGGCAAGGAGCCAGTTTTATCCTTCCGCTGGGGCATCTAAAAAATCATATTTTTTTTATTTTTTGATTCAAGCAACATTTTTCATCCAAAGAGCGTTATTCTTTGAACTGAAGCAGCAGGTACCTCACTTCAAAGAGGGGAAAAATGTAGACAATGAAAAATGTCCTAATCGATCTCATATATTTGAAACAAGTTTATTAACATCATTTCTTCTTTATCCATCCTCTTTTTTCTTAATTGATTTAATTAGCCTAGCTAATTAATTAATTGCATCATTTTCATCTATTTGGCCTAATTAATTAAATTGGGTTAATTCATCTCTTTTCACACTAACACTTCACCTCATTAAATTAAATAAATCAAAATATTTAATTTAATCTCCTAAGTCATCTTATTTAATTAAATAATCCTAAGTTATTTAATTAAATATCATTTCATCACCCCTCCCCTATTTATTAAATCATCTAATTAAATAAATGTCTCTTAATTCCTCTAATTCCCTAATTGCATAAATTAAACCTTGTTTAATTAGCAATTAAACTAATTTTCTTCTAATCAAAGGGAATATTCCCATGGAATATTATTTATCCTTTTTGCACAATTAAAACTTTGTTTTAATTTGTAAAATCTCTTTTTTCCTCACCCTAAAGGAATATTCTCTTTCCTCCAATCAACTCACTTAGGTTCAAAAGCAAGTTAACCCTTTAACCTCTTAAGCAAGTTACCTTTGACTTGTGTGGGTAGGTCAAAAGTGTGTTTATTTGAGGCAAGTGTGAGCCCTTGATTAACTTTCATCTTGCATTCTCATCCATTGATGAGAATCCATGATCCATGCCTCTCATCTCCTTCATCTTGAACCATTGATTAAGCATTTTCATCTCAACCATTCATTCCTCATTTTCTCTCCTATAAATAGATCACTATTTGGAGACAAATGGATCTATCTTTTATTACAAACTTATGCTATTAACTTCACTCACATACTTGCTTATCTTTTGCTCACTTTTTAGCTTGTTTTAGTTCATTTTCATTGCATATTAGCTTCAAGCTTTCATTAATGGCTTCCATGCATCCATCTTAGTTTGTAAATAAATTAGGGTTTTCATCTTTTAGCATCATTTTAGCTTAAATTAGCTTAGATTAGCTTAGAAATTTCATAATTAGATCATTTATAGCATAAAATCATGGTAACTTAGCTTGCAACATGTTCATTTTTACATAAATTAGGTTTTCACACATCAAACACCATGCTTTCATCGATTCTCTTCCATAGAATCAATTGAGACAAGCTCACTATCACAAGATTGGGAAAGGGTCGTCGGTCACATTGACACGATACCAATTCCACAACAAGATAAATTTCAAATGGATTAGAGTAGATGTTTTGATAGCTTTCATATTTTTGTATGCTAGGTTTTGATAAAATATTTAGTTTTAATCTTGTTTGATTGATCTTGTTGAGATTCGAGTATTAGTGGCTCCATTATGCTTTGATTCTTCATGGATCAAGCCTAATTCGACCCATACTAGTATCCTTGCATCAACAGTTATAGACAAGATTTGAGAAAATTTCTTCACGGGGTCATTCTCAAGGAAGGCACGAATGGGTAAGCACATTTTGAATGTTATTTCTACTACCTCTTTTACTTGTTTGGTAGAAATTCTCAAGATATAAAGGTAAAATTTCTACGCACTCAAGCTTTGCAATGACAATGAAGAAGTAGTCCTCCAATTCCTTATGTATACTTGTGGGAACATACACCTAATGAATAGCCCCCACCACCTTCAACTCTACCACATCAATGATCATATTCAACTCCCTTTAATAATTGAGCCTAATATAATGAATGAATATGGATAAAACAACTTACTTGCCATACAAGAATAACTAAGGCTTTATAAAAATCCATTGAGATATCAAAATCTACCATGACCAAAGTATCCCCTTGTATATATTATTCCCCCAAGACAACCTTAACCACATTAATGGTAGTATCAAAGTGTCAAAAAAACCCTTTTTCAGTTGAATATTCATTATCTTGTGTAGAATGTCACCTTGTTGGTGTGAATTAGGTATTTTACCTAACTATTCCACTCGTAGTTCCTATTCACATGTTAAGTTTACTTATGTCCTAGGAATATTTCTAGAATTCTTAGGTGTCATGTGATCTTATCTTATATTATCATGTCATTTAATACTTGTTTCCTAGGTCATTTAATATTTGGTGAGTTCGTTGTCTCATGACATAAGATTATGACACTTGTCATGATCATGTCTAATCCTATGTCTCACCCTAGCTATATAACCAAGGGGTTCTCATTTGTAAACCATTCAATTCAATTCCATTGCAATCTTGTGCATTGTATATTTATCACATTTGATCTAATATTATCTTGCATCCATTATTGCAAATTTATGCTCTTGCTTCTCTCTTGTAGAAGGCTATTTTTGGTTTTGTGGGTGATTCTAGAGGCTTGAGTCCTTGAGTGACTCTAACATTGTATCAAATATTTTTATATATAAAATCCTTCTCGGATTTGAGGGTATTTTTTTGCATGAGCTATTTCTAGATTGAATATCTTGGTGAATCTAGTAAAGTTGAGTATGCTCTTCTCTTGCATCATATGATGAACTAGAGAATAAAAAAACTTAAAAGAAACACTAGATTTGGGGTTTCCTCTTTGTGTCTTTATAATTTAGGTTAATTTTGGTGTATGTTGGTGGAAATCTAATCTAACCATTGAGTCTAGGGAGTCGAAGGAAGTTAGTTTTGGCTTTTGTTTCATCCAAACTAGACTTGTGAGACCAAATCTATGAGGGTTTGAAGATGGAATGTGGTTGTTAGATTTGGTAGGTAGTTATATAATTTTGGAGAATTTTCAGCCCAAATGGACCTTTCCATTGCACTTAGGAGGTCAAGGAGATGAGTTTTGACATAAATTCACCCATATTCGATTTTGAGAGTTGTCGAGAAAAAAAATTGCCAGGAGGGCCATATGGCCCCCCAACTGTAATACAACATAAATTTGAAAAAAATCAATAAATAAATAAGTACTTAAAAAACTCCAATGCTAAGTGCTTGCATAAGACATTATGGAGCCGTCATAGGGCCACCCATGAGCTTTATCCCATAGAACCAACACTAGTAGCTTTGAAGTTAGCTGTCAATAATCAAAACTGCAGGCAGTTAAGATGTAAACCACAACCTTCTTATTCAAACTATGATTGTGGGTTTCTTAACCATGACTCAAACCACCAGGTAGATTGCTGACTCTACTACACAACTCCAGCTAGTTTTTGCCCCATGGCCATCATTAGTGATGGCGCCACCCATGAGCTACTAAGCCTAATACCACCACAAAGGGGACACTAACATAGACTAAGAAGATCACACTTTAGTGAACGTCCATGGCCCTCCCTATAGGTGAAATTGGAAATTTTTTCAAATTTGCATAAATTTTCCATAAGTGTCAAAATTTTATAAACAAGATATTGACAAAAAGCTAGTTTCGAGCACTTCACAGTGTTGGTGTAGGTTTTTTAATATTTATTTTTCCTACACATTATTAAGCATACTTAGGTTATATGAGACATGGTTTATGTGAGGACACATGGCATAATCCATTGATTACATGTGTTGCTCTCACCCACACTTGGGTGGTTGAGTCTCACACCCTCTTTTGGCCTTTTATGCCACCTCACAAAACCACTCTCTTGTCTCTTTCTGAGTAGGTCATGCCATCTATTTGGAATTTTCCAAAGTAGGCATAACTCCCACCTAATTTCGTTATTTGGGAGTTATTACTCCTCTTGGAATTATATGCCCATATTATGCTATCTAATCAAAACTCACCTCTCCCTCCTAGCTAGTTCAGATGAGTTCATATCAACTCAGTCAGTTCAATGGAGTGTTGATGCATATTGTATCATCTAGAGTGTGATAATATCATTATTCAATTATTGCACCATATTCTAGCATTTCATCCTCTTGTTGCTCTTGTGTGGAAGGTTAATCTCAATTTTGCAGGTGATCCTGGATGCTTGAGTTCATCAACAACTCTTACATGGTATCAGAGCTTTCAGATTTGCAAGCCCCTTCTCGATTTGGGAGAAATTTAGCATTGAGCTTTTTTCTGGGTGCATTTTTAACGAAAATGGGAATTGCCATCAAGTCCAGAAGGCTTCACACACAAATTTTGATATAAAACACTCTATATTTTGGCTTCAGAATATTTTTGACCATTTTCCAAGGGTTTGAAGAATCTCCATGAAAAGATTTTGTACAAATTGTATGGACTCCGTATGGCCTATTCACTACAAAAATTAGTCACTGGAAAAAAAAATATTTCTACTTTGCAGGTTTGAAAATATTTGTTTTTAATATTTTTTTTGAAAAAAACAATCATTGTAAATATTTTTTCTTAAAAAGTTTTTAATTAAAAAAAATCAGAAAAAAAAACAAAAAAAGAAAAAAAAAAGGAAATCAAATCCTATGGATTTACAAAGTACTGTAGAGGGTACTGTAACCTCCATGGACCCACAGTCAAATTAGCAGGCCCCCAAAT
Source organism: Sequoia sempervirens (assembly GCA_007258455.2). Taxonomy (NCBI): domain Eukaryota; kingdom Viridiplantae; phylum Streptophyta; class Pinopsida; order Cupressales; family Cupressaceae; genus Sequoia; species Sequoia sempervirens. The sequence goes on from VDFB02136801.1 coordinate 10,537, forward strand.
TTGCGGTAGGCGACTAGACCAATAAAAGCCGACACATTTAACTTCAATCGGCGGTCAAAAAATCAAAAATCAATGGCGAAATAAATCAAATTGGTGAAGAATATTTCGATCTGTGCCAAGAAATATTCCTTGAAAATATTTTGCTAGTCAAAGTCTTAGTGATGTTCAACTCAATGTCAAATTTAAGCTCGACTTTCAGCGACTATTCCAAACCCAGGGGAATATTCCTTTTTGATAGGCTCGAAGTTGCCAAATTTAACATCGTCTACTAATGACATCATCAATGCATCAGTAGTGAGGCCAACAAACCTTTGAATTTTTGGCACCCCTCTCCATTGAGATTTTGCATTTTGCACTTGATCTTCAGAGGCCTCTAACTTAGTCATCCGGGCTCTGTTTTATGAGCAATTTTTTTAATTTGGGCTATAATTTTGTAGGCTTCATAGTGGTGGAATTAGTTTTTGCTCAAGTGACCTAGATTTTCCAAAAACTTAGTTTTCTCAATAGATTTGAAGGATAGTTCTCATTTTTAGAACTTCAAATGGCTGTAACTTTCACATACGACCTCAGATCGAGGTGATTCTTTTTTTGAAAGTTGATATTTTCTGAGCACTACACATTGGTGCTATTTTGAGGTTCTGATTTTGAAATTTTTTTGTACTTTCTGAATTTGGGTCCAATTATGGACATTGTAAAACTCTGGTAACAACTCCAGAATTGTAAATGCACTAATTATAAAGTGCCACCATCATATTTTTTTTGGGGAGGATTATTGATTGAGTGAGCTTGGGGGGGTGATATTGTGGTGTTTTGATTGCTTTCATTTCTTTTGTTATGTGTTAGTATAATGGGGAAAACTCAAATTGAACTCCTAAATTCATATAATTATGAATCATGGAAAAAATAAATATGGAATTATCTAAGGGAAAAAGGTTGCACAAGTTATGTAAAAGAATCTATTCCTAAACCTACTGATGTTGATGCTAAGGAAAAATGGGAGATCAATCATGAGATAGCTCTTGGTTACATTTTTTCACTAGTCTCTTTTGATTTACAATTTCATCTTGAATCATGCAAGACACCTAAGGAGGCTTGGGAGACTCTTGAAAAATTGTATGGTAAAACTGATAATATTAGGGGTTATCAAATTGATAATGATTTGATGAATCTTGATTGAAAAAAAATTGACCACATCCAAAACTATATCTCCAAGATTAAGCAACTAAGAACACAACTAAGGGATTGCAAGATTACTAAGGAGGATTTACAACTAATTTTCAATGTGTTGTCCAAGCTTGGTCCTGAGTATTCGGTCTTTGTTTCTAGCTTTCACACCAATAGGATTCTATAGGAACTGCATATGTTGAGCCTACATTTTATGCATTTTTAGATCTTCTAATCCAAGAGGAAGTGAAGCTGATTCAAATGGGTCTAATCAAGATTTCCAAGTCACAAGCATTGGTGGCTAGTGAGCCTAAGGTACAAAAAGAATTAGGGAATCTTGATAAAAAACAAGAGAAGGAAAAGAAAAAGCCACATAAAGAATTTGAATACTCTTCCTCAAAAGGGGAAACATCTAAAAAGGAGAAGCCCACATGTGCATATTGCAAGAAATCTAGGCATGATGAACATCAATGTTATGTAAAACAAATTGATGAGTTGAAGCATCTTTCAACAAAGAATAAAATCAATTTTCCTTCAACTATGTCAAAGGATTCATCATCTTCTTCTAAACCAAATTCAAAGAAACAAAAGGGGAAAGCACTTGTTACAATTGTAGATTCTAAGTCAGGGAGATGGATCCTTGATTCTAGAGCTTCACATCACATGGCTTCATCACAGAGTATGTTCTCTTGATTTGAAGCTTGTTCCTCACCAAACATCTTGATGGCTAACAACATATTTATGTGTACTTGTGGAAAAGGATCTATTGACATAGACGAAGGATCATTCAATGATGTCCTTTGTGTTCCTTCATTGTCAACATATATCCTTTCTATCTATCAGATCACACATGGTGGGAAAGGAAAGAGTGTTCAGTTCACACTAGATTCTATGATTATTCAGGATTTGCATAGTAAAGATATTGTTGTAGTTGGGGAGGAAGATCATCAATCTTGACTGTACACCTTCTCACATTTTCCCTCTAGTGTTCCTTCGGATGATGTACACACTCAGACATCTAGTGTGAACATTTTTGAGGAGATTCAATATGGTCAAGTGAATCTTGGTTTTATTTCAACTAAGGTTCAAAAGAAATGTGTTGATACTCCATCTCCTACATCATTTGTTGTTTCTGATGATACTGGTATTGCTACATCCATGGATTCTATTGAATTAGTGCAGCATGACATTCATTGTCTTCCAAACACAGCTACTTGGGATGAGTACCTGACAAACATTGTAGGTTTGTTTTGAGTCCTATCTTGCAAGCTTGGAGGAAACAATTGAGTGCATGCATCTTCTCTTTGATGAAGTTGCTTCATCTTCTTCAAATGTTGAGGGGAAACCTTTTGACCCTCTTGTTCTTTACCCACATGATCATTCCTCACAGTTTGACATGATTGTGGCTACTATTGAGCAACATTTGGAGGAGGCACCTTTGTCTTCAGAGAAGCTATCTTTGTCTTCATATTTTGTTCTACATCCATCTCCATGGGGTTCTGGATTGTTATCTTCTACAATGTGGCCTAGAACACCTAATGTGATGGTGACAACTTTTGGCATCAACATGGGGAAACTTGAGCAGAGTTCAGAGACATCATACATTTTCATCATTCTTCCTTCATATTCCTTTCAGGAATGGGAAGATATCCTACATACATCCTTGGTTTTCTTTCTTCCTAAGGGGAAGATTTTTTTTTAAAATCTTGGATCATCTTCAGCTTCTTGTGTCGAGTATTCACCAATAATACAAGAGATTCTACATTGGGGGACTATATGGTCTCTCTTCTTCTTCTCTCTTGGGGAGGAGTTTTGTCCTATAGGTTTTCTCTTTCTAATATTCTGAGAGGTTTCATCATTGTACATGGGTACCTAACATGGCCTTGTAGCAAGGACCCATCTTTGCATTGTTTCATCCTTTCACCCACCTAAGCTATGCGTAAGGGGGGGGGGGTGTTGGTGTACGTTTTTTAATATTTATTTTTCCTACACATTATTAAGCATACTTAGGTTATATGAGACATGGTTTATGTGAGGACACACGGTGTAATCCATTGATTACATGTGTCACTCTCACCCACACTTGGGTGGTTGAGTCTCACACCCTCTTTTGGCCTTTTATGCCACCTCACAAAAACACTCTTGTCTCTTTTTGAGTAGGTTATGCCACCTATTTGGAATTTTCCAAGTAGGCATAAATCCCACCTAATTTGG
>VDFB02136802.1:0-29730 GCA_007258455.2 Sequoia sempervirens
ATAGTAATTTGTATTTCAAGATTGATCATGATAAAAAATTGATTGTTGAAGTCTTTGTTGATGATATCATTTTTGGAGGAGATGATAGTTTGTGCATGAAGTTTGTTGATGAGATGCAAAATGAGTTTGAGATGTCTTTGATTGGTGAGATGAAATTCTTTTTGGGATTGCAAATTACTTATTTAGATAAAGGAATCTTTATACTCAGTCCAAGTATGTGAAAGAAATGCTGAAGAAATTTGGTATGGAAGATTCAAAGCCAATCGATACACCTATGGTGACCGGATGCAAGTTGACACAAGATGACAGATCTCTTCAAAGCAAAGTCCGTATCAGATACGATCATCGATTGGTGGATTTCTTTTTACTTGACTCAAACCGTAACCGATATCATGAATGCCACATTCTCAAAAGCTGATCCCCAAATAAACCGCCAAATGGTTAAAGAAGAGATTTGTATACTGAAGGGGATAGCTGATTTTGACCTTATGGTGTCCTGCGATGATGATCTTTCTTTAAGTGGTGTTACAACTGATTGCAGGGTGATGTGATGATAAAGCGAAGTACTAGTGCGCGCATTTTTCTTGGGTAAAGTTGATTCGCTGCCGCAAGAAGCGAATGTCGGCCTCTTTGCTCAACGCAGGAACATGTTCGTATCTTACTAATAATTGTACCTGGCATTGCTACCAAAGAAATGTTGAAGGATATCGAGTTGTGTATGATGAACCTATCGGCCTTGATAACTCTGGGCGCAATTCTTTTCAACATTTCTAAGAATCTGATGTTGCATTCAAAGACCAAGCATATATCTATCAAGTTTCACTTTTTGAGAGAGAAGGTGAGTGAAAAAGAAGTCAGATTGGAGTATTTTCCTACTAAGGAACATATTGCAGATATCTTGGTTGTTCGTTCCGTTGATACTTTGAGCATCGGCAGTTTATAAGCTATCGTTCCTCCCAATTAGAACTAAGATGCATTGAATTGCATCAATCCATGGTTCTCATGCAATGGCACTCTAATCCTGATTATTGTGGTGGCTGCTACTCAGGGGGAGTAGTCAGATGTTCAGATATGTGATTTAGACCTTGTGTGGAGAAAAGAAATATTTGTCATTGATGTCAAAGGAAGAGAAGAGTCATGTGAAAAACTATGAATTATCTGAGGAGAAGAGTCATGTGGGAGAAGAGTTGTGTGAAAGAGTTGAGGAGAGAAGAGTCAAAACCTAAGGGGGAGTAAGTGCTAAAGATAGTTGCATTGATGGTGTTTTTCACATCATGTGTTGCCATCAATGCCAAAAGGGGATATTTTTGGATGTTTTGGTTGTTTTTCTAATATGTGGTTGTCATTTATTTCAACACTATTGGCCTTGAAGTCATTAGAAGTTGTATATGTCGAGGATATTGAGAAAATTGTAATGAAATAAGTTGTAGGTTGTCAGTGGTGAAGTGAAGTTCAGTCTGTTGGCGAGCTTAGTACGTTGATGATCAGAGGTTGTGGATTAAAGGGTTTCTTTTCGAGTATATCTATTTTATCCACATTAAGTTTTAGAGATCTGCATTAAAATTTGATCGAGTTATCAAGATTTGTATTTTGACAGTCTTTTTGTTTCTTTAGTTGGTGTTCCTAAATGAAGATGATGTGATTCTAGCAAGTTTAGTTGTTGTAGATACTTCTTTGGTGATTCATTATGTTTGTGTATGTTTCTAGATCATTCTCTATCTGTGTTGCACATCTGCATTGATCGTTGTGCTTGCAATTAGAGATTTTCTCTTGCCTATTCATGTTTTTCATGTTCTTGGGCGATAGGGTGTTGTAGCGTGTTGTGGATCCTCAAGGAATATTTTTTGGAGGTGTTTTCATGTTTGAATATTTTATTTTGGGTCTTCACTATGTTGTGGCTGACCTTGGTTGATTCACATTAATAATCTTTAATGTTTTGGGCCAATAGTTGGTATTCATTTTATTATTTTATTGAGGTCAACATGTAGTGATGTAATTTCCTATTGTGGATATATATAAGTGATTTTTTATTCCATTTGAATGTGTGGTATGTGCAAATAATGTTCTAAATCTTTTGAAGGAAAAGTAGAGTGTGAAGAAGTGTAAAGAAGAGTGAAGAAGAGTGAAGAAGAGTGAAGAAGTCTTCATGTGCTTAATCAGAACTATAATCAGGCATTAGCAGATGCTATTTTCTCAGTTCAAATTCTTGTGGATGTAATCCAAATCTTTGTAAGACAGTGTGTCTTCCTTTGGGTAGTAAGCATTTCTATAATTGGGAAATGAGCTCTAGGTAGTGCACCTGAATGCATGTGCATTCCCCATATTATTCTTTATACTTTTAAAAGGGTATAATCTTGTGGACTGACCTTCACCATGGTTTTTCTCCTAACAGGGTTTCCACTTAAAAAATATTGGTGTTATGTGTGTTTTTAATGTGTTGTTGATTTATGCTTTCATGGTTATTGATCAGATCTGAGAATAAGGTTAATAAGTTTGTTAAGTTTTAAATTTATTTGACAACTGATTCACCCCCCCTCTCAGTTGTCTGCCCTTGTGTTGCCAACAGTGACACAACAAATGAGTATAACATTCACCAATTTCTCAAACAAACACCAATAGAAGTAAACAAAACATGATTAGGATATCAAGATCCTCCTCATGATGAAAAGCCTCCTTTTGAATATTGGAGACTTTGAGATGATGGTATAGTGATCTTTGATCCTCCTCCTAACTTGAATGTCCTCCTTCCTCATGAGCAACCCTTGCCTAATAAAAATGACCAAGAGGAAGACATCACCCTTGGTCCTACTCCACCACATTCAATCCCACCTATGGATAAACCTTTTCAATTACTTTTCCCTCCATCTAATAATGAAGAAGCTTTGCAAATACTCCTTCATCATGGTCTCATCACTCTCCCACCTCTACTAGAATCAAACTTGTCAAAGAAAACACAAAGTATTATGCCTATCACCACACCCTTGGACATCATACTAATAATTGTAAAGCTTTACGAAATATATTGGATCAATCTAAGGTTCCTAGACCTATTGACTTTATTGAATAACAAGTACACTTTACACACTTCACTCAATCCTCTCATCATGCCATAGTTGTAGAATTTTCTATTCTCACTATTGCATGATCCTTTCCCATCACCCACCTCAGCTCATTCTTTCCCTACACTCAGTGGGGGTGAGACATTTTTAGCCTTGTCCTAGTAATGCATTTGTCTTTGTCTCTTAACTACGTTATTCATTTTCTGCTTATATTACTTAATATTTTGAAGTCAATCACTTGGTTAATGGTTGACTTACATTTGCACTACTAGCTCCTTTTACATTTTCATTTTTCTTTGGTTTGATTGCATGTGCATATCGTGCTCCCCCATACTGTGTGTTTGATGCTCTCTCTCTTTGTACACTTCTTCTATTTGTACATCTATTCTTCTATATGTTGTACATTTCCTTTCACTTTTTGTGTTTTCCTTTTGGGTATGACACAAAGTGTTGAGATTCTCTATGTCTCTTCCATGTTGACCCAAAAGGTCCCTTTTCCTTTTCCTTTGTTATATTTTCTTGTGTTTTTCCTTTTGGCGATGACGCAAGGCATTGAGACCGAAATTTCTCCTTCATGTTGACCAAATATTTTTCTTTTTTCCTTTCTCCATTCCTACCGTGCTTTTCCCTTGGGGGATGATGCAGCCGCTGGAGACTCGCAATGTTCTCTCTCCATGTTGACTCAAAAATAAAATATTGTTTTTTCTTTTTCTTTTCACTCTCTTTGTGTCATTCTTCTAGCCTCCATGTGCTTTTGGGGAATGATGATAGTTTGAGCTCTTTAATAAAAACATTGCAGCAATGAATATATTGACCCTCAAGTTCACAGAACCCCGCATGCCTAAAACCTCCAAAAACCTTGTTTTTCTTCTTTCACCAAGATGAATGCCCATCCAGAAAGTCACAAGGATACATAGGGGCTCTGGCAAGTTGGTTCTCATGTCTTGTTTTCTTTTTGGATTTTTCCTTTTGTTATTTTAAAGTAATTGCTCATAGAACAAAGGTGGCAATTCCTTTTCGCACAATTATTTCATTCTCATTCTTGGTTCTTAGTTCAACCTCGTCGCCCACATAATGCGCTTTGTCATCTCCTGGATATTGGTGTGATGTCCTTCATAAGTGTGATCTATCTTAGCATATTGCATTCCTCTTGGTGGCCTGATGTGATGCACTGCATCCCCTAAGTTGTGAATATACTATTATTTGATTGGTCCTCTCTTGGATACATTAGACACAATTTTCCCTAAGTGACAGACCTTGAATGAACTTAACAAGACTCCTTTGAACATCTTTTGCATCTTTGCATTTTACATTTTACCACCTTGTATAATGCAACTTGCATGCCTATGGTACCTTGCTCTTTTTTCATGGGTTCTAAGCATATGAAGCTTTGCTTGTCTCATGAAGCAAGAACCAACATTTTCCCTTGTGGTGCCTTATTAAAGTTATCAGGACGTATAAGTTTGATATGGTTGAGCGGGAAGCCCATTCAGCAGCACAACTTTCCCCATTGCCACCTATGTGTTTGTGACTGCATACCAACTAGAGTATCTTTCTCACCTTTTGGGTCTTCTCATCTAGAGGACTGCCATGAGTTCCATCACCCAGAGTGAGTATGCATTCTATTTTTCTCACAAATAGCCTAGATCTACTCCACAACTAGTTGGAAAAATGATCGAAGCTTGATCCGATTCTCCCTTTTCTTCTTTTATTTCATGTGTGTGTTCCTTTGTTCTTATGTTTAGTTTTCCATGGGATGTTCGTCTTGGGGGCTTGATCATCCCTCTTGATTGTTGTCATTCCATCTTGCTAGCATAAGTGCATTTGGATCCTTCTTGATATGCATGGCTACTTTAGTGTGAGTTTGAAGCAAGTTCATCCTCTCACTAAAGTGGGGGCTAAATGTACCATAGAAAAATGGATCATTCACATTTTCGTGGTTATTTAGGTCTTTCTATTGTGATGCTTGACTTATCTTGCTTTGATTTAATGTTGTAATGTAACTTTTGCATTCACATTAGGTCCTAAACATTAAAATTATGATGTCTTGTGAAGGTGTTGTGAAGTGTTGTAACACATTTCTACACTTTTCTAGACTCTTTTCATTTCACCTAAAAATCACCTTTTTATCACTTATCAAGTCCTATTTTAAAGTGTTGTAAAGTCTTGTAACAAGATTTCACACTTTTCTAGGCTTGTTATCACTATTTACACCTTCCTTATGCTTTATATGACCCCTTTATGCACTCATAAGACTTGATTAAGTGTATTTTTGAATGTAAACCTGACAAACAACATTAAATGCAACTAAATTCCTGACACCCACTTACAAGCCCAAGGTGGAACCCATTCGCCATGGGTGGCGAATGAGTCCCTCTTGGCTCCAAATTTAAAATAATTCAAAATTTCTTTCAGGGTTTTATTCAAAAATACCTTATGTCAGCCTGTGATGAGGTATTATTGGGTTATTAGGGCATAAGTGTGTATAAATAAGTGTTTTTCCTCTCATTTCAACCCCCATTCATCTTATTCACTTAATCATTTCATACACTCAAGCATTCAAGAATTTTACATCATTGAATCAAGCAAATATCAAACATCTTGGAGTAGCCATTGGCATATCTTCAGACTTCGTCAACAAGGTTTTGGTGAGTTTAGGACTCTTGCATGTTATTATTCATCATTTCCTTCTTCATTTCATTTTGTTTCTTTATTAAGCGTTTGATTATCAAAGTGGGATTTGACCAAGGAAAATCCCTATACCCTAACCCTTAACCATTTTTCCCCTTTTGCATGTGTGTTTGTAGAATTTTGTATGCAAATTTGTCAAGTAATTAGGTGTTAAAAAGTGGACAAGAAGTCAAGAAAGTGTTTCAAGTCAACTAAACCCTATTTCAAGATTGGAGACAACCTACAGTCTATTTTTTGTAGATTTGACTTCATCAACCCAAAAAGAAGACAAGTGTAGATCTGGAGCTACAGAATTGACCTTTGATTTCACAGATTTTTGGAGGAGGAGTAATTCACCATTAGTGGTAAATGAGTCCCACCTGAGGGCTGAAAATTTTGATTTTGTCAGAATCTAGTTCCCAACTGTCGGAAAGGAGTTTTAGGTGTTTTTGTTAGTAGCAGGACTGATTCACCATTAGTGGTGAATGAGTCCCACTGGTGATTTATAGTGATTTTTTCTAGTTTCCAAAACCTTCCAAATTCAACATCCAATTCTCAGGTACACTCCCTTCATCCTTTTTCATATCTTTTTATGTTTGTTCATGTTTTAATTCATTCTTGCATACCTCACTATGTTTTCAAACATTGCACATTTCATTAATTTTACATTCATAATCAATCAATTTCATTACTTAGTTGCACTTAGATCATTCCATTTAGTAATAATTCCATCTTGAATTCCTTTATTTGAGTGAACCACATCAATTTTGGGGTTCTATCTCTCTCCTTTTAGGTGAAAGATCCTAAGAGTGCAAGAGAAGTCCATAGTCAACCCTCAAAATTGATGGTTCAGACATATGGCTAGAAAATATCTACACATAGGCTATCAGTAGACATTTAAGAAGAACTAATCGAATTTCCCCTATTTAGAGTTAGTCATTGTTGATTGTCCATTAACTTCTAAAAATTCTAAGTAATGTTGAAATGGTCACTTATCCTTGTAGTTGACTAAATCTTTGTTACAATTGTTCAATTCAGAATTTACTACCCAGATTAAGTTGACTCTTGAAATTTATTCACTTATCCTTTATGATCTCTTTCATCTCAACCCAAAATTGACTCAGTTCAAGCAACTAAAAATCTCCAAAATTTTCTAAATGAGCTATGTAGTAGAGGGGGACCAACCACACCAAGGCTCTAGGTCACGGAGAGCCGAGAGCGGAGGGCTGCCCTAATCTACCTCAAGTTGGATAAGAGATTTTAGGTCAAGGATAGAGAATGAAGAGCATTCTCAAGTTCTATCATTCTACTAACCTACGAGATTTGATGGAGCTAAGTGAGAAAGGTTTTTGGAACCTGAACTATACCTCAGAAAACTCTTTGCCTGAGGACAATAATGCAAATCAGGGATGACAGTGTGATGTGGCAGCATCTCTCTAGGGTGTTGGTGTCCATATGGTCAGAAAGTGTAAAATTATAGTGAAATTCACAAAAAAACCTACTAACTCATGGATGTGAAGGAAAAATAAAAGTGGTGATTGATTTCCTAATGAATAACATCTTAATCAGATTTGGGGTCCCAAAAAAAATCATCTTTGATAATGCAATGTGTTTTAGATCAGATGAGTTCAAGGATTTATGTGATAAGCATGGAATACAAATATCCTATTCTTCCCCTTATCATCCTCAAGGGAATGTTCAAGTTGAATCTAGTAACAATATTTTGATGGAGATCATCAAAAGGATGATTGAGAAGAATAAGAAAGTATGGGACTCAAAGATGAAGCTTGCACTTTGGGCGAATAGGGTTATTGTCAAGAAAGCCACTGGGCATTTACCATTTGGTCTAGTTTATGGTTTAGATGAAATATTACCTTAGAATAACTTGTTAAACATGTATAATTTTGTACAAGAATATGATGGTGACATATGTGATGAAATGCAACACTGGGTTGATGCCCTGATATAGTTAGATGAAACTAGAAGAGAAGTGAAAAATGGATTCTCCCAGGAAATTTGAAGTAGGGAGCATGGTAATGATGTGGAATGCTAGAGCTCAGGATAAGGGAAAGCATGGGAAGTGTGACGCACTATGATTAGGCCCTTATCTGGTATCTAATACACATGGTGAGGACTCTTACTTTCTCCAAAATTTGACAAGTGAACTTCTTGAACTACTAGTGCATGGATAGTTCTTGAAGCCATATTTCTCCTTAAATATGTTCTACTCCATGCACATTGTAAAATATTATATATTTTGTACATAGGTTTTCTTGGGTCTAGTCTTCTTGCCTTTGTCTGGTGGGTCCTTGGTTTTTGGGTTCTCTTTATGCTTCATCTTCTTCAACCATGAGATCTAAAATCTTGCCATGCCTTCGAGAGGCATGCGCCCCCAGTTAGAGCCACTGGTGGAACATTCAAATTTTTATGTTACACTAACCTCAAAAGTTGTCTGGTCTTCTCATTGGCCTTGTTTCTGTCTGCTGGTTGTGGTTTTTTATCACAAGGGTTTAGGGTTTTATGCTATTGGAATGGTTTTATTTAGCATTTTTTGCCTCCTTTGTAACCTTTTCTCTTTTGATCTAATATTCCATTGACCTCCTAGCTAAGTTCTCGGTCATCTAAGTTGCATCTTAAGCCTTTGTGTTCATCTGTTTACTAGCCCCTTGGACCTAGTATCCCCGGTCATCTCCTATTGTGTTGTAATTTTTTCCTTATATTATGCGGGTCATAAATCTTTTAATTTCTACTCTTTCCTTAGGTTTGGGTTTAATATTCACATAAGGTCTTTTATATTGCAAATCTAGGCAAGTGACCCCCTTTTAAGTCATGTAATAGGAAAAAATGTTTATTAAGGTCCTTAGTTACGCTTGGCGGGTCGCACTAAGCGTTTTCCATTGGTTCCCCAATAGCTCATTGGATTAAAATATTAAAATTAAGGAGCCAGAGGGATAATAGGAAAGTGACATCTGTCCACCCTCTTGGCGGGTCCTACCACTCTTCCAAGGCACTGATTGCTAAAGGCGATCAAATCAATGGTTACTATGGTTTCTAACAAACAAATATTAGTCGTTCCCCACTAGCCTGCGGGGGACCCACTATTTGATCTGAGCTCATAGAGGGATAGTGGGAAAGAGGACACATGGCACCATCACCATCATCTGCTAAACTATTGAAGACTTAGAAATATTTGAGGAAATATTTCTCGGCAAGTATTGAAGAATTAAATATTGTGCTACTAAAAGGATATATGAGCATGTGCAAATTTGTTCATTGAGATGTTCTAATCTCAGCCATCCATTACTAAAATATGATATATGTTATGATCACTAGCCTTTTTGTTAAAGGAGATGCATGTTAATGGTTTTGGGTTGATCTGGGCCATTTCCTGCTAGCCCATGATGGTAGATCTAAAACTGGAAAATCTCTGAGGGCTAGCAAGCTATTGACACATGGATTTCTTGCCAGATGATGGAGCATGATGGGGCCACAAACGATGACGATGAGGATATACACTTGGAAAAAATGAATCACGGTGGATGACAAGTTAGCTAAAAAGAAAATATTCAAACTCTTTTGACCTATTTCAGCTGCACATTGGTCCACATCAAGACTAAATCAACGACGGGCATTCAAATTTTCTAAAATGTACACCATTGAGTCGTTTTGGTTCACGTGAGCAAATAGTAATGGAGGATTTTATGGTTTTTTGCTAAATTGATGGCTTTGTTAGCCATAAAAGCTTGTTTCAAATCTTATTGTTGATTTTCAAGCATTCTCATCACATCCAAAGTGTGTTGTAGAGTTGTTTGAGCATTTGGCATCGTGAAATTAGGGTTTCTTATGTTATATAACTAGTAAGTGAAAATTACCTTTCCTGAAATTGAATTTTCCTTCATTTCCTTTTAAATATTTATTGTTGTTGTTTTCTCTCAAATTAGGCTTCTTTTAAGGTTTGACATTCTATGAATTGCTATAAATATTGCTTAGTCTTTTCTTTGTGTCAAGTTTTCCTTGGATAAGTAAGAACCCTAATTTGAGCCCATCAAGCCCTAGTTTGAGTTGTTTATTACCAATGACACCTAAAGTCCAAGTGTCTTCATCAAAAGGCCAAGCTTCTGATTCAAAACCTATAGTGAGGCCTCTGGTACAAGATTTAAGCAAGCAATTAAAACCCTCAACCTTTGAGAAGCGAAAATGAAATTTTTCCCTACATACATTATGTTTGTTGACTTTGTCATGATAACACATGGATGGAGGAATATTTTAGACAACTACCTCAACCCTTATAATATGAATATTTGGTGTACATGACATATGACCCTAAGGGGCTCATAGCTTGGTTAATATAGAGAAATAAGGGAGGTTGGTATGTTCACACCCACACTATGCCTCATGACCTCATTAGAAATTATTTTGACCTTGATGTCCAAACTGACAGAATGAGGAAGTGGAGTGTTTTTATGAAATTAGAGAGAGAAATTAAGGTTAAGGAGCCTAATTTTGAAGCTTTTTCAGATATTAGTGACCCAATTCAAAGATTGAAGTTGTGATTTAGAATTTTGAAAAAGTAGTGGCAAGATTGAAGGATATAAAAGTAGTGCAAGACAAGGGGAAGGCCCCTATGATGGAGGGAGAGTTAGTTGTGCATCCTTCCAAGAAGGTGCACATTTATTCAAGGAGGAAAAGCACAATAAAGAAGCAAAAAATGGTTACAACTCCTACATAATCTGAGGAGTCAAAAGAGCAATCTCCATAGTAGCAACTACCTCCATTGTCACCACAACATTCTTCTTCTCCAAAAATAATTGATTTGGATTCACCAACAAGGGAACCAATCTCTCAAAGAGATCTATCAATAAAAACATAAAAGGTTGAAGCATTCGGTCTAGCTAAGTATCCTACAAAAGAGTCTAATGATTAAATTGCTATAACTGATGAAGAGATAATGTAGGGGATGTCATCTCCTCATGGGGAAATAATATCACAGACTTTAAGCCTTAGGTTGAGAAAATATGACCTAAGTGGAATAAATAACTCTAAGGATGTCAGGTCCTAAGCCTGTGAAATCATTATGGAAGATTATCAATCTTTCAAGATATAAGCTTTCCAGGAGTACATATGGTGAGCTATGAAGGATGAGTATGTGACATTAGTGCAGACAAAGAAAAGTGAGAGCCTTGAGAAGCCCCAAGAGATTATTGAAGCTAAGGTTTGAGATGAAATGAGGGAAACATATTTGAACATTTTTGCAAAAGAGGGAAGGGAATTGATGAGGAAGAGTGGAGTGTTATTACTCCCAGAATGGGACCTAGCATCCACAATTTCCTTTGATACTATGAGAAGGAAAGAGGCCCCCATTTTTAATAGTGAAGAATAAGTCACATTGGCTTTGCAGGGGTCATTTTTCAGTCAGCAGTGGGACACTCTTGCTATTTGGGCTCTAGCCCCAACCACTAAAAATCCTAAAGTTGCATAACCTACCCTAGGTGTTAGACAAGGCTTGATTATAAAGAGAGTTTCAAATACATCCACCTTGGAGGCAACAACCATGAGTGTTAATGTGGCACAATTCACCAAGGCCACAATTAAATCATTAATAGAGGAAAGAAACAAATTTAGAACTAAATATAATGAAAGTGGTTGTTGAATATAATTTGATCCAATAAAAGATGGCTCAAATGTAGACTCAAATGGATCTATGGAAGTAGTAGTTCTAATCATTACAAATTGGTACCTCACATGCTGCAATGTTTTCTCCTTCTCTAGTTCTATCACCACCTCAAACTCAAGATGAGGTTACCCCCATTGAGTCTGAAGATATACAAATGGAACAGTCAACTCCTAAAGCATCAGATGCCCCTCAAATTGAGGAAGTTACCAAAGAAGAGCTAAAGGAGAAGTTGAAGAACTATGAAGATAGACTTGATAACCTGGTCCAGTCAAATAATATGAAGATTGTGACAAAAATGATTGAGAACTTAAATAAGGGGGTGGATAAAAGATTAATCAGTATTCATGCCAATTATTCTTTAAAATTTGATGCCATCAAAAAGCTTGATAGGGATAAATAAATTGCTACTCCTTTAATGGATAAATGGATTCCAAGGGCTCAAATACTAAGGGATATGGTTGTTGCATCCTCTCATGATGCAGATAAGCCTCCAAAGATACTTCCAACCCTGAGATTTGTAACTAATATAATTGGTTCTTGAGGGTTGATTGAGCCCTTGGAGGTGAAGATTAAAGAATTGGTTAAGAAGTTTGATGATTGGAATTTTTCTCTCCTTCCAGACATTTTTGAACGAGAAGGGTGAAGTTAAATCCCTGAAAGAGTGGAAAGACCAGGCAACTTAAGTGATAACTTTCCAAACCAAAATAATATGTTATGGAGTAGATTTGGATATGCTAAGGAACAACATGGATAGGATTATGCATACAGGGGTTTTGATTGAAGAGTTTGATAAGGAGAAAAATTAGGTGGCAATTAGATACAACCCTTATAGAGCAAAGACAAAAAATATTATGGGATTTGATTAGCCAACGGAGGAGTTTGCATTGTGGAAGTCCAACTATATTGATATATTGGACATATAAATTGATGCATATTGGAATGGATGACTGTAATTTTGATCTTAAGTCTACAACAATGGAGAGTAACAACTAGGAGAATACAATACATGGCCTAGAAATAGTACATATTAGGCCTTTGATAAAGTAATGTAAAATATTGTATTATCTCTAATTTTAAAATTGATGAAAAGGATGAAGACATGGAGATACTTTATCCTTTTCCTCTTTCTTCATTTTTATGCTTTTCTTCTTTCTAGCTTGGTGCATGTGGATAAACTACTACAACAAGGAACCTTTTGAAGGGTAGGAGAATCTTCATCAACAAATGGAAATGGTTTCTATCTCATATGAATTTATCCCTCGTATTTGAAAATGTAATTGTAACTGCCTTTGGGGAAGTTTTGAAATGAAATGAAAATGTGTGTCAATTGTAAATGTGACTAAATGTTCAATTTGGCTCGAAGCTTGTTTGCTCCCTTGTTCTGATAAAATTAAATTCAAGTCCAATTGTATGAGTCTTTTTGGGGGGAGCAAGCCTTGGAACTCATTGTAAAGAATTTGGTAATACACACACAAAGGAATAGAATAAGTGTTGATTCTTAGGTTGAATTCAAGTCTATAATAGGCATAATGGTTTATAATAGTGATGGTATCTGGATGAGAAAATGCAAATTCTGAAACAGATTCTCTCCTTTTGTACTTTTCATATGAATTATTAATAAAATGATCAAGGATCCTTTTATTGGTCTTCAATCGTTTTGGTTGGATGTATGATTTTGTCTCTACTTTAATTCAAGGAATTAATTAAAATGCTTTGATGAAATCATAGGTTTGTGTGATTAAGTATGAGGATTTGATAAGTATTTTATGTTATAGAATAATTTGAGTTGTTTTATTGTAATTCAATATCACAATAGTTTATGAATGTTGAACTTAGTCATTGTTGTATTGCAGCTTGTTTCAAATTTGAGTTTGTTACCCATGGATAAGGCATTGTTCTATTGATTTGGTTAACTTTGAAGTCATTGAGCCGGTCCTACCTTTCAAAGAGAAAATCCTTAAAGAAAATAATTCATACACCTTAAATTGTCTTAAAGTTTCATGAGAGGTCATCCATTCTCTTCTTTAGATGATTATTTGTTAAAGAATTAGCCAGATTCTTGAAATATTTCATCTAATTTGAAATCTATGAGAATGTATATGTTATTTACAATGTACGTGATAAATGGCACAAGAGTATCATTAAGTGCATTGTAGGGATCACCTTCTTGGGTCTTGTAGAGCCCGAAGTACAAAGGGAAATCCTAGAAAGCTTTCACCTAGTCATTGGCCAATCCTCACAATTGTTGATCATTGAATTATGGAAAATTCATAGACAAATGTTGAGACCAAGTTTGGTTCATTAAAAACAATCAACATGAATAAAGAAAACCTTGAAGGATATTAGAGTATTATATGATGTACCAATTTCTATCTTATGTGATAATACAAGTGCTATCAATATTTCAAATAATTTGGTATCACTTTCTAAGAGAAAATGTTGCAGAGAATGAGGTGAAGTTGGAGTAGTGCCTACTAAGGATCCAAATGTAGATATCTTCACTAAGGCTCTTCCTAAGGATACTATTGACTATCTCTGAGAGAAGTTGTGGGTTATTTCCCCTCCTTTCAATTAGATGCATAGGTTTATGCATCAGTCCAGTGGATTTCAATATTGATTCCTTGTTTTGGATTGATGTTGGTTGTTGCAATTAGGGGGGGTAAGTGTTTTCATTGTGTTGTGTGTTAAAGGAATTGGTTGCAGAGAAATTATTATCCCTTATAGGTGTTTCCTATGGGGGAGAGAAAGTGTATATGATTGTTTTCAAAAAGGAAGCAAAGAAAATAATATATGTATTGTTCTTTCCCATTGATTTCAAAGAGGGGGAGAAATTTATTTGAAAAACCATATGAAGAAAGTGGGAGAGAATTCCTATAAAAGAGAAAGTGTTGGAAAGTACAAATGCTTTTGTAAGGGGGAGTAGTATGCATTATGGTGCAGTATACAAGTTGGTGATAAAATTTGTTGTTGTTGTTGATGGATATTCATATTAATGTGTTGCCATTAATTACAAAGGGGGATATTGTTATAAATTTATGTTGTCATTGATGTCAACAGATATTTGTTGTTGCATTGATGTCAACCTATGGAGATTCTTTTCTAGTTGCATTATTTTTTCATTAGTAGTATCACTAATGTCAACCTCTAGTGTTTCTTTCATGAGCATATGTTTGTGGATATTCAACCTCTTGTGTGGTTAATATGTTGAGAAAGTGTTGTAGATATTGATATAGTGTTTGTGGTGCTTGGTTTCCAAGTTCTTTTGAGAAAATTTGAATAAAATAGGAGACAGTGTGGTAAGGAGTGTTTAGTGTGGAAGAGTGGTGTTTAGTGTTTTTCTCCGCATTTCTTCATGGTTGAAGATATGCTTGTATGGTTTGGATATATTGATCAAAGGTGTTTAAAGGTGTTATATCTAGAATTTCCTATTATGGATCATTCAACAAAAGAAGTTGTGTTCAACAGTGTGTGAACTGTGTTGCAGTGTTCTCTAGGAGAAATGGTTTTTCTCCACATTTCTCCATGTGATTTTTGGTCTTGTGGATCTAGAAGTGTGCTTATATTGTTCATATATATATTTAGTCTAAGTTGTTTGAGTTTTGATGCTCCACAAGGTTGGATTAATGTGTTATAATGTGTGGAAGGTTAATTGGGTGTACAGGATGAGCATGTTCTTCAGGTGTAAGTTGTTATAAAGGATTTGTTGGATTTCAAGTTGTTCATGGAATATTCTAGATCATGTTTAAGTTTTGTGCATGGTTGGTGAGTCATCCTTATATTTGAGGAAGTGTGTACTTAAATGTTTAATGGTGTCAACATAGGTTCAGTCGACCATTGGTGTTTACACTAATTACCGATATGCTTTGGCGTTTGTGGAAGTGTGGCATGGAATCTATGTATGGATTTAGGTCTAAGTTAAGGTTGGATATGGTCCACATTCATTCCTCTCCACCACGGGAATGTTTTGGTGCTGACCTAATTTGAATTTTCATTTTGAGGTGCATAGCCAATCTTGTAAATTGTTTTCATGGTTGAGAATGGTATATATATGTGTTGAGTTGATGGAGGATTGGAGTGTGAAGTGTGTGTGATGCAAATTGTGATGTGAAGTATGAAAGTGTGAAGTGTAGTATGATCTTTAATGACTAAGACTACTAGAAGTAGTAAGCAAGTGTCTACATTCTACAAAGAGAGTGTGAATGTTCTGGTAAAGCAGTGGTGGAACTTTTTTGTTGCTCTGAAATGGATTTCTCATTGTAACAATCTTCTTCTTCTTTCTAATCTGGTAGTGATCCCTTCTTTCTTTTGTGTAGTGAGCCCTCAAGTAGTGATCCTATTGTATTTGGTGTTGCAATTACTTTATATTGTGAGCTAATCCTCACCATGGTTTTTCCCTTCTTGGATTTCCATGTAAATCTAGTATTCTTATGTTTATGAATGTGTTTGCATTATTCTTTCTCATGTTTACATTTTTCTAATGCATGATAATGGTTTAAGGGTTGTTAAGGGTTTAAGGATTAATGCAGATCTAAATGTTAAGGAGGTTTTTGGATGTTTTAATGTACAACTAATTCACCCCCTCTTAGTTGTCTTATGCATTGAACAAACATTTGGTGGATCATCAATGGAGGAAAATAGCAATGAAAAAAAGCTACATTTCTGCCTGATCAGCCTTGGATGGAGGTAAATAGAAAAAAATCATTTTCTACCAGTTTCAAACATTCAATGACTTTAAGATTTGTAAAGGCCAGTGGGAAAATTTGAATCTAAGTATTATGTTGTACACCCAATCTTGGGTTGTTGTGGGTTTTGGTGACTGTAAGGTTTATGTCATGTTCATTTAGTAGGATATTTGGCTAGCATATTTTCTAGCATGTCACATCCCTTGTCGAAAGGGTATGCTTTTAATTTTTTGTTTGGATCTTATATTATGGAAGCTACCCCCTTAGTAGCTCTTACCTAGAAAAAAAAAGAAAGTTGTTCCTATATTTTTCCATTCATATTTAATTTTCTAAATATCTATTTATATTTAAAATTACTAAATTTGACCATATTTTAATATTGTCCATTATTGTAAAAAATATAATAAATATTTTAATTAAATTATATAAGTAAATTATTATTATTGTTATTATTTTTTTTTAATAAATTAAAATTTTATTTATTAATATGTATTTATTAAAAACTAACTATAAAATAAATTAAAATAAATTAAATAGCATATAAATTTTAAAATTTAATTAAAAAAAAATTAAATATAAAATAAATACTATAAAAAAGTATTATTATATATATCATAAATATTATACTTTTTATTATATATATATATATATTTGATTGGTAATTTTCAGCCAGAGCTGAGCGCTTTTGACTGGAGCTTTGAACCAACGCTTTTGACTAGAGCTATGAACTAGTGAGGCCACAAACAGGGACCTCATCCTAGCTCTCCTCTCCTTCTCTCCTCCAAATCCTCAAATCCTCCTCCTCTCCTTCAGCTCCTCCAACTTGCCTCCTCCTCTCCTTATAACTCCACCCTTCCTCTCCTCCATCTCTCCTCTCATCCTCCTCCTCTCCTCCAACTCCTCTATCACTGCTTCCTCTATTGCCTGACCTCGCAGTAGCACATTCCATATCCATCGTTCATCTGCCCCTCCATGTGCGCCAATCACTGCCACCTCTACATAGATCTTCCTCCGTCTAATGCGCATCAACCCTTCATCCTCCATCTAGTGACAATGCCCATCAACCTCTTCTTGCGCTAAAAGATGCCACTTACTCCCTATACCAACAAGCATTCCCACCATCCACTATGGGATTTGAACCTTAGACAGCCTGACTGCTTCCCTTGCAACTTAACCGTTGCACTATAGGGTCAACCCCAGACACTTTATTTTATATATTATTAGTATTTTCCATCAGGCAATACTATTTGCAATGAGTTGCTTTTTCTTAATTAACTAGTTGTTAATAAGTCATTTTTCAACCAATCAAAAACAAGAATTTTTTTTTAAATACAATAAAATTCAGTTTTTTAAAGTAAACTTGTAAAATATTTAATTTTATAAATTATAAAAATTATTTATTGTGATTATGATTGGTTAAAATGCTTTGTGTGTTATTGACGAATTTTTAGGAAAAGTGAAAGTGGACTATTATTTTGCCTATTTTTTAGAAAATTAACTATTATCTTGCCTATTTTTTAGAAAATTGAACTATTATCTTGCCTATTTAATAGAACTATTATTTTAACTATTTTTAAGAATTCTCCATAATTCTTCTCCCAAAATTTATATTATCTAATCAATAAATATTATTTAATACAATATAGTAAATTTATGTTATATTATACATAGTTACATAATTATTAGATAAATTTAATATTTATATAATTATATTTTTTCCTTCTAATTATATTATACTATCAATTGATTTTTTTTATCTATTTAGTTTGATATTTTATAGTATTTATAATTTTAATACATAATTATTTATATATAAGATTATTGATTTTTATATAATATAATTAAGATAAGATTAATAATTAATAATATTAATATAAATGCATGTAACTATCTTTTATTCCATTAAATTAGAATATAGGCATGTATTATCCTATAATTTAAATTATAATGATTAATATATTATTTACATAATTTTAATAAAAAATAACATTAATATGACATTTTTAAATGATTTGTTAGCTCTGTAATTAACAAAATTAACATTTAATTTTATTCACAAAACATGCATTTATTTTTATTAAATTTAAAATATTATAATTAAAATACTATAAAGGCAAGTACTAGCCACTACGTGGCACTTGTTAAATATTATTATATATAATTTCCTTTTATATTATATTTTTTTTTAATCAATAATAAATTTAAATAAAATTTTATTATATTATTTAAATTGACAATTGAAAATAAAAAAGATAATTTAAAATTTAATAAATTAATTAAAATAAACTTCTTAATTTTTCATTTTTTAAACTTTCTTTAGGAATAATATCTTTTATATATGAAAATGATCACAAAAGATAGAAATAAAAAGGATTAATCTAGATAGGTTTTAAATTTGATGCATTAATTATATAGGAAGATTAAATTTGAAAGAAAATTATAGATAGATTGAAAGTAATCTAAGTGGAAAAATTATAGGAGAAGGAATACAAACAAATCATTTTCAATTTGAATCTTCCACTGAAATCTTACAAGCATTTATATTCTTGAATCTATTATTCAAACAAAATTTATTGAAGAAATTAACTAGATCTTACTTGTATCACAATTAATTGGAATGCAAAAGCCCAAATCCTTCAAGAAATCTAGTGTATTCTTCCTCTCGAGAAATTGATCTCCCTACAAATAATAAGCTAACTTCTCCCAAAATGCAAACCTCTCAAATTGAATTTATTTGCCCTACAATACAATAAACTTCTCCAAAAAGAGTAAAGAGAAAAAAATATGCCTGAATGCATTTCTCATCCTCATTTTATAAGAGTTATAGCGGAATAAAATTAAATATCATGGATATCTATTATTAAGAGACTCTTTCCCCAATTATCCCCCACTGGAAAACATGTCATAATTTATAAATTATTCAACCCCCATTTTTTTATAAAATATGCCTTGAATAGCAAAATTCCTATCATAAAATAATAATAATGTGAAACTCCCACTCTTTTCATAAAACATGCCAATAATAATGTGTAACTCCCATCATCATAATTAAAAAATATAATTTTAGATTTATTCCCCCATTTTATCCTTACACCCAAAATTAGTTTTATTTTCAAATTAATATATCATGTCATAGAATCTTCCAATTATAAAACATGCAATAAAATATGTAACTCCCACAAAATTTAGTTTTACTCTCTCCATTATTTTTGTAAAATTAATATATTCTTCCTCAAAATATCCTCCATTAAATAATGTCATAGATCATAAAAATCAGGTAACCTCCTTCTGTCATAAAAATGTCAATAATAAAAATATGCAACTCCCCCAAAATAAAATACCAAGTGTCATCACTTTCATCTCCTCCATAACCATATGCTTAAAAATAAAAATTAATATAATATTCAAATAATATTTGTATCATTAACTAAAAGAATTTTAAAATATTTATTATGTTCTTTTAAATTTAACAACTCTAAATAATATAAATTGATGTGGTACTAATATTTATACATTATTTTATAATGAAATTTATTTTAATAATTTAGTTCACTATAAAATTAATTAATTAATTTTATTTAATTACTTATTAATTTCTAATATATTTCCTCTTTACTTTTAAAAAATAATTATTTCAAATCTTGCTACATGAACTTAATTTAAAAGATTTTTGTAAATGTTCTACGGAAGAGGGTTATGACACACACAACTCCACTAGATTCACTTTGCATTTCAAATACTTGTGCTAATTTAATCTTTGATACACACAAATCTTAGCAATGGTAACCCCAACTCTTGTAGATATCATAGATAATCCCTAAACCAAGTATAAAAAGTACCCATTCAAAGCCATGGAGGTTGATAAGGATGGCACATATTCTAGCATTCCAATTGATGTGGTATACATAGAGGACATAAGGAAATATATCCATGAAAGAATAGCTGAAATAGATCATACAAAATTTGAGGAGCTAAGGAAAACTCTACTTACCCTTGAACAAATATCTTAAAAACTACAATACCTCAAGGTGGGACGAAAGCACCTTAATGTATGGAAGGATTACCTAGATTTTTGTGATGAGTATGTCTAGGTTAGGTTGGTTTTAATTAGAGTCCATGATGAGTTTATCTATCTAGACATGCCTTACTGCATAATAAAGGAATAAATACACATGGTAATGAGACTAAGCATGGTTGGGGAGGTCCCAACAAAGAAAGCCATAAAAAATGACTTCGTCAACCAGCTCACATGTACAACACCAAATGGGTGTAGCCTAATTTTTTGGGTGGTCACTAACCTTAGAGTTTGATACAAAACCATGGTTATTACCTGAAAAATCTAATACACAAATAGGGAATCATACACCACCACCACATCAATCCATACTGCATATCAAATGATGTTATAAGGAAAATATTTTGGCCTCTATGAGGTAATACATGAACAATTGATGGAAAATTTGCAAAAGCTAAAGACATCCCACTACAATTTTCACTATGATACACTCTTGATATGCCTAGCCTTCTACTTCATCAACAAACTACCAAGATTCAAAGGAAAAGCATTGCAAGCACACATTCCAATAGCCACCCAAATCAAGATGCACACCCAACTATTTTATGACAAGAAAATATACACTACTACATACTGGGGCTTCTTCAAGAGCTTATAAAAACAAATGCAAGCACGAGAATTAATTCCATATTAATTTGTAAAGAAGTATATCAACATTATCACATTCTTGGTAGACAAGGATTATACTTACATGGACGTGGTGGAGCAATGGATAACTTGGATTCAAAAACTTCCATAAGAGATCTCATAGAAATAAGTAAATGCATATGCGGTAAATATCTTGAGAAAACCAAAGGATCCTAATGTGGAGAGTTTTGAAACCTACAAAGAGATAATGGACTAGATCCATAAGAATAATGCAAAGGAGAAATTTGAGAAAAATAAGGAACAATTGCACAAGTAGTGGGATATCCCACCCAAAGATACTGCACAACCATCTTCCTCCAAACTAGCTCCAAATAAGTGCACACTTATTGCAAGGAGATTTGGAAGATTGTAGGGAGATACTAGTACCCAATAAGAGAGCTTAACATCCTCCTCTAAAATAGTAACAACTTCAAATGGACAAAAGGTATCAGAGACACTAGTTCAAATGAGTGTGGAGAAGGGTTGCAAAGAAAGGCCAAAATAGATGGCCAAAAGAAAAATTATCACTTCTACAATAGAGGATGAGGAATAAGAAGAGGTGGAATAAGTATAGAAGCCTTTGTAGAAGAGAAAGAAGAAGGAACACATGGCGTAGATCCCACAATCAAAAGAGCAATCACAATCTCTAATTGACATGATGGCGACTACCAATGCCATCATCTATCAAAATGCATTTTTGTAAGTCCTATCTATGTATGATGATGTAAACAATGATAACAAAGATAAGATAATCTAGAGCCTCATATTATACATAAATAATTATGATAAAAGTTTAGAAAAGGTCATTAAATACTTTCCCCAAACAATTGTTATCACAATCCAGGAAAGAAGGGAAAAATACCCCAAAGAAGAACATGATATAAGAGAGAAATCTATCACATAGATAAGGTTTGATCTTACTACAGATCAGAAGGAAAAATTCACAAGGGCTCAAGAACAAGAGATCCACACTAAATAGAGATTAGATAGTCCAATGGGAGGACAATAAGAAGATATAGCTAAGTCATAGGAGGAGACAATAAAAATTATAAAGACACTCTTGGACTTAATCCTAGAGGAAGAAAAAGCTAAGAAAAATTCATCACCATCCCCAACAATAATTCCACTACACATCTATATAGAAGAGGAATAAATGAAAGACCAAATAACAAGAGTGTAAGGAAGCAAATACACCAGTCTCTCCCATTCGATCCATCAAATATTTTCTAGTGAAAAAGAAGAAACTTCAATCAACACTCATTCCACAATTTATACAACTTATAATAATGGGCTCATAGGTTAATTTGGAAAACATCTCTCCACTAAAAAAATTACAATTGGGAGACATTTTCCATGATAGTGCTAGAGAAGAGACCTTACAACATGTGGATAATATAGAGAAAATGGAGGAAGCAATACAAACCTTGTAGAAATCCCTTCCACAAATGCAAAGGGACACCTCCCTTCCCCTCTCACAATAATTTAAATAGATAGAAAATAGCCTCAAAGAAGACCTAAGATCTCAAAAATATAGAATAAAACAAGAGGCCCAAGAATAAATTGTGAAAAGGAAAATGGAAGAAGCTACAAAGAAGCATATAGTAGCTCACTTAGAACTAGAGAAGCAAAAATAGAATGTGGGGAATAGTATAGTGGAGGCTAGAATCCTATACTAGTTTTATATTCAATGGTCTACCATCACAAAGGTACTCAAGGACTAGATAGCACAACTAAAAGGTCAGATAACACAAGCTACAATCTCATATAATCCATTGAAAGATATGGATGGAGCAATAATGTCCTAGTTGGAGAATACACATACTCAGTTTTGATAGCTCTGAGATCAGAGAGAAAACATAAATATACAAGTGAAATAACTTAGACAAATGGTAAGAATCAAAATTACACACCTCTACAAAGTGATAGGAGAGGCTAGATTTGTTGCACAAAAAATCTAGATCCCTATGAATCTTGTAGAGGTAAAGGCTACTCAGCTCAACACACAAGGATATATAAAAGAAATACAGTGAGAAAAAAAAACAATGGGACACTATACTAAGGCAATTGAATATCATATACAAACATATTCTCCTAGGAAATTGAAGCATGTCTTCAAGACAAGAAATAAATTTGAAATTAGGGATGATGTTGGTAGGGTACTGGACACACATTAGAACCTACCACAACTTACCACAAAGCAAGTATAGAGAATCTGGCCAACAAGGAAGATAGGTTAAGGGGTTCCCTATAAGGGTCACATCTCTATAAGAGACTAGATGATAATATATGTATGTAATAGATGACAAAATAGGAGATATCATAGATAGAGATCATAAAAATAGATAGAAAAGGACTATAAGGTAAAGCAAAGGCTAAGACCTTCTTATGTAATATTTATATGAATATATATTTATAAGGATTCAATGGATATATGTGTTATGGATGACTCTTATATGTGTTTAATTTTTGTATAAGCTATTGTTAGATAATAATCCCTTATTGGACTTAACTCTACCACTATACCCTTTGGGGTATAAAGTGACTACATCAAGGATACTAGGGTACATACCTTTGGGTTGTACTTCCCCATTTCCTCTACTAACACTAATCAAATATCATCTTATGATCCTACTATATAGGAGTGAATTTTCACCCCC
Source organism: Sequoia sempervirens (assembly GCA_007258455.2). NCBI lineage: Eukaryota > Viridiplantae > Streptophyta > Pinopsida > Cupressales > Cupressaceae > Sequoia > Sequoia sempervirens. The sequence goes on from VDFB02136802.1 coordinate 23,445, forward strand.
CTTGCAAATTCCCCTTTTACACCCTTCACCTCAAAAAAATCAAATCTGACTGCACAATTCCACATCACCCATCCATACTCCATCCAATTTGTGCTTGTTTTCAATGTCGATGGGGGAATTTTTATCATGGATACACACACGATATGTGGATGTCTATGTGGTGTGTTTTCGTCCTAACAGGATTGCTTCCTCTAGAATATGTAGAGGTGTTATGTTCTCCATTGGCGATGAAATTTCGCCCATGCCTTCAAGTGCCAACCTTTGAATGGCTCTTTCCCTCTCAAACTCACCTTCAAATGGTTATTCTTCATTCTTATTCATCTCTCTACACACTTGAACATTCTTGAAGGAAATTCTCACATCTTCTCACACTCTTGAGCTACTTGCTGCACTATTGGCTTTGTTAGTCCAACATCATAGTATTCTTCACATCTACCACAGAAGCTACAACTTGGTGTCTTGTGAGACCTCCTTTGGCATCACTGTGGCCACGCCAACTTTTCCATGGTTGTATACTTTCATTCTTCTCTCATTGGCATTATTTCCTTTGGTCAAGGGTGGTATTGTTTAATTTCTACTACGTTGTTTTTGGACTTGAGTAGCATAGTGCCTCTTGTAGTGTTTTGGTTTTATTTCCTTTCTTGAATTGTCTCTTTATCATATTTCTACTTCTTTATCTATCTGGTTGTTCGTGGAGGTGCAAACACCAAAATGGGGGTTTGACTGTGGAAAGCCCCAAAATAATCCCAATATTTTTTCCCACTTTATTGTGTGTAGGTACTTGTTCGTGTGGAGCTTGTTGGAAAACTAGATTTTTTGTGAGTTAAATCTTCACCACCTTTATTCTTGTCACTTCTATATCATCTTTCTCATTATTTTGGTTATTCTGTCATTTATCATTTTAGTCATCACTAGTAAATCTCAATTCCTAAGCTATTAGTAGGTTTTTGATATTTGTGACTATCCTTCTTCACTTTCTATCTGTATGGATGCCAGTGCACCTGTGAGATGATAGCACACTGCACTATCATCCCTATTCTACATTGTTTTCCTTTGGAAAAGAGTTGTCTAAGGTATAGTCTAGGTTCTTGAAACCTACTCGCTTAGTCTAGATCTAGCTCTCTGGTTAGTAGAGTGAAAAAATTACTAAGAATGATCTTGATTCTTTATCCCTAGCATAAAACACCTACGTAGTTGAGGTAGATTAGGGCATCCCTCAACTCTCATCTCTCCATGACCTAGACTCATTGAGTGGTTAGTCCCCCTCCTCTACATTTTGGTGAACCCGACGTTAACAATGTCTATCAATTTCTTTTTGTTGAGAATTTTTCCCTCGCACTCGATGGCTATTGTAGACTCAGGTGTTGTGAGGTTTTATGAGCATCACAACCTAGTCTATGACCTTTAGGTACATTGTTAGAAGAAGTGTGTGATACTTACAAATGGAAAAGATGAAGGTCACTTTCAGTTTTACTACTGGTTTTACCACAAGCTTTACTGTCAATCACCTCTTAGAGGAGGTTTCAATAGATGAGATGGGTTTCATTGATGAGACCACTCATGTACCCACTCCTCCAACATCCCCTATAGCTCCATTTGTGGATGAGGATGATTCTATGCACATTCCTGCAGAATACCTTTAAGCATTAGACAAGAGGTTGTTAGATCTCGAGAATCATCTAGAGAAAGCATTGAATATGGTAAGAGTTGCTAGGCTTGTTAACGAGGTGAGTTAAATGTTAGGAAAGGATCGGTTGAGCATATAATTCTTATGTGTCTTGACCGATCTAACCAAAGCATACATCCCTTCATCTAACACTAGATAAGGTACTATCCAAAGAATGGTGCTCTATGCCTATGAGAGACAAATAGATGTCTCGATGCCTACCATGTGTCAATATGCATGGCCAAAACATGCCCTTTGATTAGTTTTTCCTCTACACCCCAAAAATCCCACAAAATCAAGGCAAGTAGAATACCCCTTGGTTTCAACTTCACCTCTCCTACTTCCCTTGGTGGTGGGGGCTCTAGTGGATGAGTGGTGGTGGTTGCGAAAGTAGTGGTTGTGCTAGAGGTGGTGGCTCTGGCGGAGGTCACGCTGGTGGCCCCAATGGTGGTTCTGGTGATGGTCACGTGGTGGATCCAAAGGAGGATCTAGTGGTGGTAGTTCTGGGGGAGGGTCCACTAAAACTTTATTGTCTTCAGACCCTATTTTGAATGCTCTCCTATAGAATATGGGTCAAATACAAAACCAATTGGAAAATCTATCTGAGGCCTTTTCCCAATCTATCTTCCAGCCCTTCTCGCGACATTGTCCATTGTCGGTGACAATTTTTAGCACTCCTTTCCCTCAGGGAATGGAAAGTCCCAAGTTTGAAAAGTATGGTGGTAAAGGAGATTCACAGACACATGTATCAACTTTTAACACCATGTGCATTGATTTCTTCCACCATAATTCCCTGATGGAAAAGGTTTACCCTCAATCTCTCAAGGATACAACACTTGAGTGGTACTGTTCCTTGCCTAACAATTTTATATTCTCATTTGACTAGCTTGTAAATCAATTTCTCCAACAATTCTAGGCTAACATTAGTCTGAAGATGACCTTCTCGAATCCCATCCAATGTAAGTAGGGAGATCATGAGAAGATAACCAATTTCATTGTGTGATACCAAGTGGTCTTTTCACAAATCACGTACTTGTTGACTGGCTTAGACTTGTACAAGGTATTCATAGCAACTTGCACTAAGCCTAGCAAGAGAAATTTTCCCTAATGAAATATCCTTCTTTCATGCATTTGTGTGTTGCATTATGAGAATGCCAGCAAACGGTGGTTCAACTCAGGGGATCCTCCTCACACTCTTGTCCTAAAGGAAAATATATAGTGTCTATTTCAGGAAAAGGGAAGTCTGTTGCAAATGTAGTTTCCACGACTAATGATCAAGGCCTCGAGCACAGCAAAAAGTTTACAAAATTATCTAAATCTTATTCTTCTATTCTACAAAATTTATTAAAGGATAAGATTATAACATTAGAAAATCCTCAACCTTTGAAGGAGCCTAATCTTGATTGGTATGATGGAAATACATTTTTCCAATACAATCATGTCCATGGGAATGATATTGAATGTTGCATGCGCCTGCATCATGAGATATAGGACTGTATTGATGACAGTACCATCTATCTCAATGGAAAGAAACAAAACATAAATAAGTCAATGTAGAAGGAAAATAGTGAGTTTTAGGTTTATACAAACCTGTTTCCATATCATTCTACAAAATTTAATTTGATCCTTATGATGCTTCTCCTAAGGCCTCAGTATACATAAATGTGGTATGGTTTACTCCTAGTCCTCCCCCTTAGCCTACGACTAGCTTACCAAATGTGAATTTCACCTTATAAGATTTCCCTTTGAATAATAAGCCATCTCCCCTATACATTCATACACACGTAAATGGAAACATCGTAACAAGAGTCCTTGTGGACCCCGTGAGTTGAGTGAATGTTATTACAGAGGAGACCTTGTGGCTAAATTCATTATAGAGGGACGAATATGAGAAAACAAAATCTACTATACATATGCACGATGAACTATCTCTTGATCCATATGGTTCTATAACTCTTTCCGTCCTAGTAGGACCCAAGGCTATGGATACTAATTTTGATGTCATTCTAGAATCTAACCTGCTCAAGGTGAAGCTAGGCATCCCTTGGCTAGCTTCCATGAGCAGAATCACTTCCATCATTCACAAATGTTTGAAGCTATATCATGAAGCTATCATGCACGTCGTGCACAACACTAGGTATTAGCCATTGGTATCCCATGGGGGTTATTCTTTGGATCCTTTTTGGCCTACCCCGGTTGGTCCGCTTCCTCCTAGAATGGACCTACTTTACTAGAATTACATAAAGTACAAAACCAAGGGTAAAGGACAGCTAAAAGTGACTCCCCCTGTAGCACAGAATCAAGTTGCCTCTTCCTCTTAAAAAGGGAAGGGAAAGCCTACCCATGCACAGGGCCTTGCCTCTACTTCCCTCCCTACAGAGGCACTTTGGATTACTACTCCTGGATTTTGCATAAGGATTCTGATGGTGCCCACTTGGTGGAAGGCCAAATGTTGAGTATCTGAACTTCTTGTCTCACCCACAGGGCCTCGACCCATTCTATATGGTAAGGGGAAGGGTCCGTGTGATTAGGAAATTAGATTACTAAGCATAGTAAATAAACCTAAAATTCCTAATCTAATCATGGAGAACAAGAGAGTGCGTAAATACAAAATACAAGAAATGATATTACCGTAACCTTTACACCTCCATTGCATCACCTCCATTATTCTTCTCCATTATGCTTCTATGTAATTAATGCCCTGAGAATTATTAGTATGCACTGAAAAGCCTATGACTGAGACAAAGCAAAATATCAAATTTTTCTCAATAGTATGACAGCCTATATTCTCTAGATAGATGAAAATGAGACAACACTATTTATAGAGAGGCGGATGGAAAATGGGCGATCAGGATTAAATGAATTTTATTTCAATCAATGGATGAAATTAGACAAGACAAGATAAGATAGAAACGATACTAATGGAAGAATAAGGAATTTGATTGATTTTTACAAAAATCACTTCAGTTTGAGAAGGAAATTGCATTTTCAAATAATGGAAACATTATTTAAATGCAAAAGGAAAAAGGAAAATTAACTTTTTGATTAAGTAGAAATTTAATTCAAAAAGTGAGAGAAAAGATGAATCATTTAATTAAATAAAATTTAATTAACTTGTGACAAAAGAGGCTAAAAGTGAATAATTAAATAATTAACATAATTATTTAATTATAGTGGAAAATGACAAATAATTAAATAAATATAAATTTATATAATTATAGAAATCAAAGTTATTAGTGACACAATTAAATAAGTAACAATTTATTTAATCAAAAGAGGACATAAAAGGATAAAATAGATTAATTAAATAATTTAGATTATTTAATTAATAGAAGACTTTACTATATTAGATAATAATTAAATAATTAAGATTATTTAATTATCAAGGATGAAAAAGGGTTCCTAATGAAGTCATAGGCCTAGTGATAAATTATCTACATTTTTCCCCTCTTTGATACAATGCAGTTTATCACGTTGTGTTAAAGAAATTCAATTCAAAAATATGACCCAGTCTAAACAATATGAGGAAGGATGACGAGGAGGTAATAGTATGACCCATCGAGAGGACAAGCGGGTTCAAAGGACACGAGTTTTCTCTCGAAATGGATAAAAGGAAGAAAGGATAAGGGGAATAGAAGAAATGTTAGCATGGGAGATAGGGATGTTACCATAGAAGACATGGATGTTGAGATAGTGCTAGTTGAGATAATTTGCAAGTATATATTTTTATATGCAAGGCTTTTGCATTTGTTGAGAAATGTGACTCAAATTTACTGGCTTGATTGACTTCCTGGAGTAGTTGTGTTTTCCTCCTTCATCGACCTGAGTTAAGTTGTTGGTTTTCAAGTTTATCTAGCTGAAGTCATGGGGCTCTAAAGTTTCATAACCTCTCGACTTAGAGTTATGAAGCAAAGGTTACTTCCTTTGTTGTCAGCTCATCATGGGTTTCAGGAACTTCACAACCTTTGACATGAGGTTTGAAAGTTTAGGTTTTGAGAGACGAAGCGATCCCTTTTTTGGCTCATTGCGGGTTTCGGGAACTCCGCAACCTCCAACATGAGGTTTAGAAGTTTATATTTTGAGCGATGGAGCAATCCCTTTGTCAGTGTGTTACGGGTTTCAGGAACTTTGTTACCTCCAACTTGAGGTTCGAGAGTTCAAGTTTTGTGCGACAGGGCGATCCCTTTATCGGTGAGTCGCGAGTTGTAGGAAATTCACAACCTCCGCCATGAGGTTTTGAAGTTCAATCTTCCAGTGATATAATGAATTTGATGTCGATGGATGTGGGGAACACTTGGGACCTAATAAGGCTGGTGGATTGTGATGAAGGCTGACAGGTGGCAATGATGTGGAGGATAGATGGCATGTGGGCCCATGTGCTCGGTGACTCATGGAGAACCCAAAATTTGACGTTGGAGATTTGTTTGAATACTTATCTGACGGTCATAAGATGTTGGATGATGGCATGTGGTTCGAGGTGAAACCCTAAAGGGATATGGTAGTTGAATAGTCAGTTGGTGATAGAGAAAGGATATTCCACTTGGAGCAGAGCGGTGACAACCATGGGCACAGACAGGCCAAGGTGTTGGATGCAGATCGAGAGGTCAGATGTAAGTTGAG
>VDFB02136803.1:0-43827 GCA_007258455.2 Sequoia sempervirens
CAATAGTTTGTTAGTAGTTTTTTAGTTTTAAAACAGTTTTTTAAATGCAGTTCATACTGCGTAGTTGTTCATTGTTTTTGTTTTTAGCTTTTCCAGCTTTAAAGCTGTTTAGTGTATGCTTTGTTTTTTTAGCTTTCTTTGCTTTATTTCTCCTACAGCTGATCGCTGTCTTTTAAAACTTCTTTATATAAGAATTCTCTATAACCGGTTTAAGATATAGTTTTGGAAAAACAGTTTTATTTTGTTTTCAGCTCTGTTGTTCTCTCAATCTGTGAGCAGATATATTGTTTATTGTTATTTAATTTTCTAAGCAGAAGATATTAAGTTTTTTAAGTATAAGAACTTTATAGATTTTTAATCTTTCATTTGGTATCAGAGCAGGTTGCAAAATTTTCTGATTGTGCAGGTAGTAAGGTTAGAGAAGCAGTTATCTCCAAATGGCCAATAGCAACAGTTTACCATTTCAGCTTCCATTGTTTTCTGGAGATAACTATGATTATTGGAGTATCAAAATGAAGACCCTACTATTATCCCAAGAACTCTGGGAATTAGTGGAAGGAGGATACCCAGAACCTGCAGATCAGACTGCATTAAATGCCTTGACACAACAACAACGAAATCAGCTGAAAGAAGACAGAAAGAAGGATAACAAAGCTCTTTTCACCATTCAATCTGCATTGGATGTTTCAATTTTCCCCCGAATTGCTGGTATGACAAAATCAAAGGATGCATGGGAGGCTTTACAAATTGCATATCAAGGTACAGATAAAATCAGATTGGTAAGACTTCAAACTTTTCGAAGAGAATTTGCAAATTTAATGATGAAGGAAACTGAGTCTATTCATGAATTTATTACTAGAGCTCAAGGTGTTGTGAATCAGCTTAGGATTCAAGGGGAAACAATAACTGAACAAACAATTGTAGAAAAAATTCTAAGATCCCTTCCTCCTAAATTTGATCCAGTGGTGATAGCCATTGAAGAAAGTAAAGATTTAACTACTTTCAAAGTTGCAGAGTTGACAGGTTCTTTGCAATCTCATGAAGAGCGTATGCAACGTTCTACAGAAAGTTTGGTGCAAGCTTTCCAGTCTTCTGTAAAACTTGAAGAAAAGTCTCCTCACACCACTAAATATCAAGGTGAATCTTCTTCTAATAATAGAGGATGAGGTAGAGGAAGAGGAAGAGGAAATAATAGAGGACGAGGACGAAGTTCTGTAGATCGGAGGAGTATCCAATGCCGATATTGTGAAAGGTATGGTCATTATGAATCTGAGTGCAGAAAGAAGAAATCTGACTTGAATAAGTCAAGAGCCAATTATACAGAAGATTCTTCTGCAGATACAAAACATTCCACCTTCTTCACATGCAATTTGGCAAAAGAACACCAAGAGGATGTCTGGTTCTTAGACAGCGGCTGCTCCAATCACATGACAGGTAAATCTGATCTCTTTGTCAAGTTAGATGATTCAGTACGAAGTCAAGTTAAATTTGGAGATGATAAGGAGGTTGATGTAATGGGAAAAGGTACCCTTGCAGTCAAGACTAAGCAAGGAGAAACTACTCATATTCATGATACTTTGTTTGTTCCACAGTTACAACATAATCTTTTGAGTATTGGGTAGCTTGTAGGCAAAAATTATAAAGTAGTGTTTGAAGATAACTGTTGCAAGATATTTGATAAATCTAACAATCATCATCTTGTAGCAAAGACTTGTATGACAGAGAATAGGTTGTTTCCTCTCACATTGGTTTCTAGTCAGTTGCATGCACTCAAATCAACTACAGATGATTCGTGGTTATGGCATCAACGATATGGTCATCTGAATTTTCAAGGGTTATCTTTGCTCAATAAAAAGAATATGGTAAGAGGGCTTCCTCCAATCAAGGCAAAAGAAGAAGTTTGTTCAGGGTGTGCATTTGGCAAGCATCATCGAGATAGTTTTCCGGTGAATAAATCTTGGAGAGAAAAATCTCCTCTAGAGCTTGTGCATGCTGACATTTGTGGTGACATGCAAGAGGAATCATTGGGTAAGAACCTTTATTTTTTGACTTTCATTGATGATTACTCACGCCACACTTGGGTTTATTTTCTTAAGCAGAAATCTGAAGCCTTTACATGCTTCAAGAATTTTAAAGCTATGGCTGAAAAACAGAGTGGGTATCATGTCAAGATACTCAGAACAGATAGAGGGGGAGAGTTTACCTCTAATGAGTTTGCTGATTTTTGTATCAAGAATGGGATACAAAGACAACTTACTGCTGCATATACACCTCAGCAGAATGGTATTGCTGAAAGAAAGAACCGTACCATCATGGAAATGGCACGAAGCATGTTGCAGACAAAAAATCTTCCAAATACTTTTTGGGGAGAAGCAGTTGCCACTACAGTATATATTTTGAATAGAAGTCCCACGAAAGTTGTTCAAAACATCACTCCAAAGGAAGCCTGGAGTGGTCACAAGCCTTCAGTGGCTCATCTTCGAGTCTTTGGATGTTTGGCATATGTGCACATTCCAGTTCAAAAGCGGAAGAAGTTGGATGCCAAATCCCAACTTTGTATCTTTGTGGGATATTCTACTGCAACTAAGGGATATAGATTCTATAATCCTGACACAAAGCAATGGATTGTTAGTCGGGATGTGATTTTTGATGAAGGGGGAGTATGGCAGTGGAAAGATGTTGTGTAGCAAAATCCATCATTAATCATAAACATGGAAGATAATACTATTCCTCCTCTCCCCACAAGCTCAAGTGGAAGTTCAAGCTCAAGTTCCAGTCCTCCAAGTTCACCCAGTTCTTCTAGTAGCACAAATTTAGATAGTGATTCACCTCCACCATCACCTCCACCATCAGTTCCAAGAAAGGTATGAAGTTTGGTTGATATTTATCAGAGGAGTGCAAATATAGTTCCAGTTGTTAATTTTGCTTTATTTAGTACAATTCAAGTTGAACCCTCTGTGTATGAAGAAGCAGTGAAAGAACCAGTATGGGTTAATGCTATGAATGATGAGATGAATTCCATTCATAAGAATAATACTTGGGAATTAGTGCAACTTCCCAAAGATAAACAGGTGATTGGTGTGAAATGGATCTACAAAGTCAAATATCATGCTGATGGTTCAGTGGAACGACATAAGGCAAGATTAGTTGCCAAAGGATTTGCACAAACTCCTGGAGTGGATTATGCAGAAACTTTTGCTCCTGTGGCTAGACTTGATACAATAAAGATTATATTGTCTGTAGCTGCACAGTACAAGTGGCCAATATTTCAAATGGATGTGAAATCAGCATTCCTTAATGGTTATATAGATGAGGAAGTTTATGTGGAACAACCTATGGGTTATGAAGTTCAAGGAAAAGAACACTTAGTCTACAAGTTGAAGAAAGCTCTTTATGGGTTGAAGCAAGCTCCTCGTGCCTGGTATGCTAGAATTGATAGTTATTTCATGAAGAAGGGATTCAACAGAAGCCACTCAGAGCCAACCTTGTATGTCCAACGTATTGGTAATGATATTCTCATAGTTTTCCTTTATGTTGATGATCTTATTTATACAGGTAACAACAAAGCTCTCATAGAGAAGTTTCAAGCAGAAATGAAACAAGAATTTGAAATGTCAGATCTAGGACTCATGCACTATTTTCTTGGTGTGGAGGTACTACAAACATCAAAAGGTATATATATTTCTCAAACCAAGTATGTTGCTGATTTGTTGAAGAAGTTTAGATTGGTGGACTGCAAAGCACTTGCAACCCCCATAGCAATTGGTGAGAAATTAACCAAGGAGGATGTTAGTCCCAAGGTTGATGCTACTTTATATAGAAGTTTGGTTGGTAGTCTCATGTACCTCACAACCACTAGACCTGATATTATGTATGCTGTGAGCCTCACCTCTCGGTTCATGCAGGATCCACATGAGTCTCATTGGCGAGTTGCTAAAAGAATTTTGAGGTATGTGAGTGGTACACAAAATTTTGGAATTCATTATTTTCCCACTAAACAGTTCGAGTTAGTTGGTTACACAGATTCTGATTGGGCTGGTTCAGTGGATGATAGAAAGTCTACATCTGGATATGTTTTTTCACTTGGTTCTGGAGTTGTTTCTTGGAGTAGTAAAAAACAGGCAACGGTGGCTCTTTCTTCAGCAGAAGCGGAATACATGGCAGCATCATCAGCAAGTTCTCAAGCGGTATGGATGAGAAGGATATTGGCAGATCTACATTTGGTTCAGGAGCATCCAACCACCATTTATTGTGATAATAATAGCACTATTGCCATGACAAAGAATCCTGTGTTTCATGCCAGAACGAAACACATAGAGATCCGACATCATTACATCCGTGACTTGGTTCAAGATGGACAAGTGGAGTTGCAGTTCTGTCCTACATCTGAGCAAGTTGCTGATATCTTTACCAAGGCTCTTTCTACAGCAAGTTTTGTGGCCTTGAGAAATCAGTTGGGACTCACCCCTATTGATCATTCAGGGGGAGATTGAAGACATGAATAAGTCAATAGTTTGTTAGTAGTTTTTTAGTTTTAAAACAGTTTTTTAAATGCAGTTCATACTGCGTAGTTGTTCATTGTTTTTGTTTTTAGCTTTTCCAGCTTTAAAGCTGTTCAGTGTATGCTTTGTTTTTTTTTAGCTTTCTTTGCTTTATTTCTCCTACAGCTGATCGCTGTCTTTTAAAACTTCTTTATATAAGAATTCTCTGTAACCGGTTTAAGAGATAGTTTTGGAAAAACAGTTTTATTTTGTTTTCAGCTCTGCTGTTCGCTCAATCTGTGAGCAGATATATTGTTTATTGTTATTTAATTTTCTGAGCAGAAGATATTAAGTTTTTCCTAATTGAGTATAAGAATTGTTAGAGATTTTTAATCTTACAATAAGCGTTTCGTTAAGAACTTGAGCGAGTGGCTCTTATTGCCAGTCTTGTGCATTGGAGGATACTTGGCAGTGTCCCTGAAAATGATTATACAACATAATTTACAATTGAATAATAATCAAGAGCACAATGAATGCAACACTCTAGTTATTTTGTAAAAAATGTAAAATTCAGTACAATGTGACTATTTATAAGCATGAAATACTTGGTTAGATGAGCGCTGTATTGCTAGCAAGTTACAGAACATTATATACCTAGTTAGCTGACTGGAGTATTGAAACAGTAAGCATTGCAAATCATTGTCTAGGTTGTGCCCCACAAGAAGCTTTGTCTTCCCTACAACTATATGCACTCGTGAAACTGTTTCACTACTATATATAATTTTCTTAATTTCCTCTGTCACTTGCACAGGTGTTGCCTCGATAAGATGCTCTAGTGCTTTTATACCAGTAATATCAAACCTACAAAAAAACACGAAATGAAACTACGCATCTTGTAGTGCACCTAATGTTTAGCTCATGACATAGGATGTTCATTTAACATATTGTACATTTCACTCATACAATCTAAAATTCAGAATTGAACTTTTGCCTACATAAGACAGGGATGAAATGAACATATCACTTGTAATCTATAACAGTAATCTTTGTAAAATACCATAAGAAAAACAAGGCACATTAGGATGCAGTTCCAAAATATAAATTACACTAATGTCAATTTTTGCACCACATCAGAACCCAAATAACATGCAATTGGTAATGCAGATGTGTAAGTCAGTCTTTCAAATTAGATAAATATTACAAATTTAAGAAGAAAATTGAGTAATAACTATCCCTGTGAAATTATAAAATTTAGTATACACTAGGATGAGTAATAACAAAAAATGGCCAGCTCCTTGTTTTATTATTACTCTGTCAAAAAGTGGTACAATCAAACATCCATTTTCATCAACATCCTCAAAGATGGCCTCAACTCGAGAGTATCATCATTTCGTTACAAGCTTGTAATCCCTTTGATTGAACTTTTAGTTGGGTGCTTCATAAAGCAACTTGGAAAAGAGTGATTTTATGAGCAAAATGCATATAAAAATCTCCTATAGGAGTTCAACCCATACATATGACAATGCCAAATTCTTTAAATTGCATATACATTGCTTAAAGCAAACAGATAGTCTTGAACCCCCATGATTTATTCTCTACTTCAAGGTAGAAAACTTCAAACCTGAAGAGCAGCAGTAATTTGCCTTGCCAAACTAAGAATTTCAAATGGGTGTTTGTCACTTACTGCATTTAGTCACAGGGCACAAACTTGCAAACCAAATTATGCAAACCCATGTTCTGCTCCTGCAATCGAGTCAAAATACCAAATGCGGAAAATGGGATTCAACTATATGAAACACAAGGTTAACAAACCAAGTAGTATAGAACCAATATACAAACAATTATCTCAATTCAATTTACTACCATTATCATGTTGAAAACACTTGGATGCACTAAAACCTTACTTAGCGATGCAAAGTAAATAATAAATATTGTATGATACTTTGTTTGCAGATTACCCATCTGTCGATCCTTAGCAACATCAAAGGAGAGGATTCTGATGGGAGACTGTTCTGTTCCATTGCTACAAATCACCCACTCTGGGGATTGTTCTCCCCATTTACTGGGTCCAAAACCACTATCACATTCATAATTCCACCGTGTCTCTGCATAATGCATGTGGGTACATTCTCAATTATTCCCTAAATGGTGAGAAACCAAACATAGGGGTTTCATGTGGGTACATACTCAATTATTCGATAAACGGTTAAACAAGAGTTTTCCATGTGGGTACATTCTCAGTTATTCACTAAAGTTTAGAAGCCAAACACAGATCTCTTTTGTTTACCTGAGATCTCTTTTGTTTACTTTGTTTACTTGTGTTGTGTGAATATCTTTTATCATATTATTTCCTTCATTGTCCATTCTTCTATATATTCCACTTGCCAATCTTCTTCTAACCGTCTTCAAATCCCATTATGCTTTTTCTTTACTAGGATATTTGTTTTCCGTGTATTTCTTAACCCATAAAAAACACTACAATGTTATAGAATTTGGTTGAAAACACCCATCTTGTTGCAAGTTCTTTTTCCCTGTGGTGTATGGTAAGACTCCATGGGATTTCCCATCGACCTTACCTCCTTCTTTGGCTCGAGGGTTTGGCTAGAGCCCATGAGGCTTCATGATGCCAATATGGTAGGGAGGAAAACGGATATCGATTTATGTGCTTATGAATAGCAACCAAACACCGCTCTCATTTGCTTCTAAGTGGACAAACAAACTATTGATAGCATCACACTATTTATCCCTGCAAGCACATGAGAGTGGTGTTTGTTGCTCCATTCCACTAAACCATTTGCACTATCATGGTTGGCTTGGTTTTCATTTTGTACGTGATTACATTCTCTACCTTCAAATCGTATGAACCCAATCATTCTACTTGTCATTGTTTCCACAACTTTTTTTTAGACTTCTCCAATAGATTACTTATAGATAATTCCTTACCAAGATATGGTGCATTCAAAATATTCCACTTTATCTATTTCTATTTATAGCAAATAGTGCTAACCTCTTTTATTCTATATGTATCTTATTTTGTTCTAGATTATTGCAAAAATATGATACGCATTCAAGAAAATTAGTGTGTTGTGCACTCTCTATTTCAAATTCTTTCCTGCTCCTATGAGTCAATCCAATGCAACTCACTGTTCTTGAATATGATCAACATTGTTTGTAAGTATGACACCCTCCCATTGTCAATAGATAGATTTCGTTGCCTAACTGTTAAAATTATTCATTGTTTTAGTCTCACATTGTATATATTAATTTTACCTGTGTACTTACTTTTAATCCTTTCTTCTTGATTTTCCATGCTTCTCCACTAACATACCCTTATATTGCATTTGCAGGAACTATGCTTAACCATGCAAAGGGATTCAAAAACCATATGTATCAGTAGCCAGTCTATATAACAATTGATGTGTCAATTTGTTGACTATTTTTACTATATTCTTCCTTACATTGCAGTTGTATTTTTAATATAAGTAGATTTAAACTTCCATTATGAACTTAGATGGACATTTTTACTTATTGTGCATTGTTCTATATATTCATTTTATCCATCTCCTTCTAGCAGCCTTCAAACCCCATTATGTTGATTGTTTCCTAGGATATATGCTTTCGATGAACTTCTCAAGCTAAAAAAAAACACTACAATGTTACATAATTTGATTGAAAGCACCTGTCCTTCACCAAGTCTATTTTTGTCTGGTATAAGATAAGTGTCCATGGGATTCTACATAGACATTGACTCCTCTTTTTGCTCGGGGGTTTGGCTAGAGCCCACGAGGCTTCATGATGCCAATATGGAAGGGAGGACAATGAACGTTGTTTTACGTGGTTGTGGATAGCAACAAAACCCTGCTCCCATCTGCTTCTACTTGAATAAACAATTTGTTGATACCATCACATTGTTTATCCCCAAAAGAAAATGAAAATGGTGTTTATTGCTCCTTTCAACTAAACCATTTACAATGTCATGGTTGACTTGGTTTTCATTTTGAATGTGACTATTTTTTATTGCTTTCAAATCCCATCATACCCATCGTTGCATTTCACATTGTTTCCACAACTCTCTTTTTAACTTCTCCAATAGATTTCTTATTGGCAATCCCTTGCCAAGATGCCATGCATTCAAAATATTTCGCTTTACCTGTTCCTATTTTCAGCGAGTGCTGCTAACCTATTTTATTGTATATGTATATTATTTTATTTATATTCCACCCAAATTATAATACACATTGAAGATCCATTGCAAATCATCCTCATTGAAGATGATCAACAGTGTACGTACGACACTTTCCCATTCTTATTACACAACTATGGGTAACTAGTTGTAAAAATTATTCATTATTTTTAGCCACATTGTAAATATTTATTTTACCTATATACTTGCTTTTGATCCTGCCTTTTTATTTTATTTCCTTTTCCACTAACATACCCTTATATTCCATTTGTAGGAACTAGGTTTAAGCACGCAAGGGGATTCAAAACTAGGATACATTCTTTCTTTCAAGTTGCAACATCAATGAAAACACAATAATATCAGATATTATATATGGAAAAACTTGAGTTTGCCCATGATTTCTATTGTGTGATGTATGATGGAACTACACAAGATCTCTCGTGCATGTTTCATCCTTGTCTTGCTCAAGGGTTTGGCTAGAGCCCATGTTGCTCCATGATGCCAATATGGTAGGGAGAAAAATGAGCGTGGGGTTTGTGGTTTTACATATCACATCATATGTTTGTTCTTACATGCATACGTCTCTGCACAGATTCTTGAATAGATTTAGTATCATGTTATTCATGTTGCTTCAAAACAAGGTGTACGTTTTAATTCAAGTAAAATAATAATGTATGATGAATCTCCATAATATATGTTGTTACATATATACATGTGTACACAAATCGTTGTAATTCAATTAAAATTACAATACAAAGTATGTGTTTCCTTTTATTGCATTCACAAAATTACAAAGTAGATAGTATTTATAACATCTTTCCTATTTGGCAAACAAAAACAAAACCACTTTTTAAAAGAATTTACTATTTTCCCCAATCTTGCTAATACAAGACGTAACTATAGTAATGGGACCACTTTTCCAAAAGCACTCTTGTTAATTCAATCTCAGCGATAAAACACATGACTAACAAGTCTTTAAAAAAACAAAAGCCTTTAATAAATTTAACACCATTTTTTTCAACATGGCATATAATTTTATTATAGAATTTGATAGCCAATTTCCAACTAATGGATTTTCATTCCAAAACACAAAAACGATTTACCCATGTCATGCAAATAGTTCTTCACGTTAGATTTGAGTTTATAATACTTTACTATACTCATATTCAATGAATATATATACAAAAAATAATCTTTGTGTGAAAATTATTTTGTTTATAACCTTCAATTATACATAGATTTCAAATTCCTAAGATCCACCTTCTAATGTTATTATTTCTAATATCCCTTCTATCTGTTCAATTTATATGTTTAAAGTTTTCAACAGATTCTCTGTTGACTAAACTGTGGAGACAATTTGTCATGCAATAGTTCTTTTACAAATTCTCTATTGTGCACAAATCATTGTATAAATTTGGTGACATCTTTCTCATTTTTCCTAGAAACAATGTGTACCTTCTAATTCAATTAAAAATTATACTATAGAGTATGTGTTTCCATCACATTCACAAAATTACAAAGTAAATATTGTTTCAAATAACTAATAAAAACAATAACAAAATAAATTTTTAAAAGAATACTTTTCCCCTACTAATGGGACCACTTTACAAATTCTCTATCATGCACAAATCGTTGTATAAATTTGGTAACATCTTTCTCATCTTCCCTGAAAACAATGTGTACCTTCTAATACAATTAAAATTACACTATAGAGTATGCCTTTCCTTTCATCACATTCATAAAATTACAAAGTAAATACTATTTGTAACATTTTTCCTGTTTCGAAAATTCATTTATTATAAGCATTATAACTAATAAAAACAATAACAAAATGACTTTTTAAAAGAATACTTTTCCCCTGCTAATGGGACTGCTTTTCAAAAAACACTCCTAGTAATTCAATCTCAGCGATAAAACACATGACTAATAAGTCTTTAAAAAAACAAAACCCTTTAATAAAATTTAAACCATTCGTTCAACATGACATATAATTTTATTCTAGAATTTGATAACCAATTTCCAACTAATGGATTTTAATTTCAAAACATGTCATGCAAATAGTTCTTCATGTGAGATTTGAGTTTATAATACTTGACTATACTCATATTGAATCAACATATATAGAAAAAAAAAATTATGTGAAAGTTAATTGTACATTGAGTTCAAATTCATATCATCCACCTTCCAATATGAACTAGCTTCACATTGTTTCATATTGGCTCTTTACCCCACTGATTGCATCCTATAAAAAAATATTCCCATTCACAATTCACCCATCCATGTGTATGCGACTGCTAGTATTTATATTCTTACTAAATATCTATTTTTTCAGACTTAGACAAATTCCAACTTAGCAAGACATTGAGTGTTTGAAGAGAAAACGCAGAACATTGAAAATGCTGCAACTTTCACATCGACCACGTATATGTGGTAGTTGCCTGTTTTGACATGGCCCCTTCTAAAATTTGTGGTCTTTGCAACGCGGAGAAGGTAGGAAAATTGGACCACTGTTATGCGCGTCTAGAATAGTTCTCGCAATTAATTGAGGCAGCGTTTTCTTGTCGACTATAACACGATCAAGCATGACTACATTTTTATATATGCTCTGCCATCAGACTTTTTCAGCGCACATACTGCTAGGGTACGCATGGCTCTGATCGCCCTTCTCCATCTCTTGTTCGCTGTTATCTCTGCTTCGATCTTTGTCGCACAGGCAGGAACTGTTAACTTTACTTTTCCTCCTCGAGACAATATATCAACATACGACGACACTTCTATTAGTGGCGACACCATAGATCTCACCAGAAATAATATCAATACTGCGCTGAATTTCAGTTATGGCTGGGCCACTTACAATATGCCGATTCCTATGTGGGACAACTCTTCTCAGGCTCTTGCAAATTTCACTTCACATTTTCAGTTTAGCATTGAGAGTGTCTTTGGGCCCGGGGATGGAATCAGTTTTTTCATGGCCCCCTTCGACGCTAAACCGCCTGTCAATTCTTGGGGCGAATGGCGGGGCTTGTTTAACATGACAAACGACGGAAATTCAAATAATCAGATTGTTGCTGTAGAGTTCGACCCATTCAAGAATGATTACGAGCAGGATGGCAACCATGTTGGAATCGACGTCAACTCAAGGATTTCCATCGAGAACGTCTCGCTGAACCAAAGATGGCCTCCCAACGAGAATCTCTCGAACGGGAAAATATGGGACGCATGGGTGGATTACGATGGCGAAGCAAAGCAGATTCAGGTATTTCTTTTATATAACCCCTCTGGTAATACTAGTAATATCTCTAAACCAGGAACTCCAATCTTGTCTTATGAAATAGACCTCCGCGAGTTTGTTCCGGAGAACGTCAGGGTTGGGCTTTCAGGTACCACTGGAACTTCCACTGCGATCAACACGATTTTCTCTTGGAATTTTTCATCTGAATATTCGTGGGATGTCTCCAACGGAAGTCGTGGAAATGAAGGCAGCAACAGCAGCTCTGTGAGAGTTGTTTTGATTTCAGCCTTGACCAGCCTGCTTGCCCTATGCGGTCTCATATTTTTTGGTGTACGGTGGTATCGCAGAAAAAGAAAGTCCGGTGGGGAGGCAAGAGAAGAAAGTGATGTGGAGCTGGACGAATGGTTTGCTCAAGGACCCCGCAGGTTTTCTTATGCTGAGCTCAGCGCTGCCACCAGAAACTTCAGCGATGATGAGAAGCTTGGTCAAGGAGGCTTCGGAGGCGTCTATAGAGGCATATTGCCTTCGACAAATGAGACCGTGGCTGTGAAGAGAATATCCGAGGGTTCGAAACAAGGAAGGAAAGAATATATTACTGAGGTTACCATAATCAGTAAGCTGAGACACCGTAACCTTGTACAGCTTTTGGGGTGGTGCCACCAAAAGGGCGAATTGCTTTTGGTCTACCAATTCCTGCCAAACGGAAGTCTGGATAACTACTTATTCGGGGAGAAAAAGGCTGTCATGGATTGGGATCGAAGGTACAGCATTGCTTGTGATATAGCCTCTGCTCTTGTTTATCTCCACGAAGAAGGGGAACAGCGTGTTGTGCACAGAGACGTGAAGGCCAGTAATGTGATGTTGGATTCTGATTTCAACGCGAAGCTCGGTGATTTTGGCCTGGCTAGACTGGTGGGACGCGATCACACAGCCCCTCGTACGACTGTGGTGGCGGGGACATATGGGTACCTAGCCCCTGAGTGTGTACATACCGGAAAGGCCAGTACAGAATCTGATGTGTTCAGCTTTGGAGCTGTCACTTTGGAAATCGCCTGCGGTAGGCAACCACTGGATCCGAGCTTGGATAAAACACTGGTCGAATGGGTTTGGGATTTGTATGGCGAGGGGAGGCTCTTGGATTCAGCAGATCGAAAATTGGATGGGAATTTTAACTCCAATGAAATGGCGCAGTTGCTGTTGCTGGGATTGTTGTGTTCTCATCCTGATCCAAAAGCGAGGCCTAAAATGAGAGAGGTGGTAAAGATACTGAAATTTGAAGCCCAATTGCCAAATGTTGCTCTGAATTTGCCTGTAGCTGTAGATGACTATGCCGTTCCTGCTAGCTTTAAGCCGTCGTCGATGCCGAGTGGGTATGGAGCTTCTATGACGTGGACCTCGTCGAATATTACAGGTACATCTGTATCATCCAGCTCGGCTATGCATACATCATTTTCTTCTCCGCCTACTAGTTCGAGCACCAAACTCATGTCCAAGCCTTTTTTATACTATTCAGAAGATCAAGCCACGGTTGGGAAAGGTTCGCGCGCCGAATTCATGACCATGTAACATTTTGGTTATGGTTTTTTGTGAAGGCATGTTTAATCAATGCCTTCATGAATAGCTTCATGCACTTCATGTAATCTTTCTTTATATTTTATGCATATTAAATTGCAGTTGTATCTGCAATATCTTTAGCGACAGTTTATAGTTTTCTTTTATTTTTTTGGTTGAATAATAAACTGCAGTGTGCGGGTTAAAACTATATTTAGCGTGTTCTATTCATACAACCATTTTGCATGTGTAATCTGTTGGTGTAATTAATTATTTAATTACACTTTATTAAGTTTACTTAGGTAATAATTAGTTTGTTTAATTAATAAGTAAGCTTTATTTAGTTGAACTATTTTTAGTTTAAAATTAGGTTTAGGGTTATACATACATTGTTTTTATAAAACAATTCATCCCTTGTATTTTCTCAATTCCTGAATATTATCGATTTGCACATCATCATGCAAATTTCTTTTGCTTTTCTGTTTTTCTCTTGTGGAAGGTATTTTCTGATTTGCATTTTTTATCTTTGTTTCTAACATAATCCTTTTTTAAGCTTCTTTACCTAGCGATACTTTGCTTGAATAATACAAAGAACTATTTTTCTCTGTCTGTTGTTCGTTGTTCACTCAGTCTGAGCAAATTTATTAAGCTTTTTCTTATTGATTTATATTATTCAATGTGATGATTGTTTCAGTTTAAATTTCCTATCTTAAATCCTTCATTTTGGAGCTGGTACTAGGAAAACATTTATAATGTCACTTAATCAACCTTGTAGTCAGTTTCATCAGCTTCAAATATTTTTGACTGAGCTTTTCTATTTCATTTCCAGTAAAGTTGAGATTGTATTTCACCATCTATTCTAAACATGATATTTTGCTCATCATAATAATTTTTTTCACGTAAAAGAGTTACAAATGATTTATTAAGTGCACTCTGCTTAGTATTATTTGATTATTTCTATAGAAAGATTGTTTTTAGATGAGTTCTGACTTGTTGATCAGCATCTTTGGTTAACCGTCCATCGAAATTGCTTGCTCTCAGCCTTCGTATAAATCAAAACGTATGGAAAAGAACTGAGCAATAAGAAATAGTAAAATAGAACATAAAAACAGTGTATATGGTTGAAAGAAAACTCTAAGTTATTTTGTGTATTATATAATAGTATATTCTGCAATAAATAGTCATTCAATTCATATTTTTATATTTTTATAATATCTACAACAATTTAAAATTTGGAATGTTTTATTTTTTACAATTCTATTGTTTATTTTATAATTGAAAGTGTTCTATTTTTTAGATAATTTTGACCTCCAATTTATAAAATATTCTAAACAATCTTATATTCTTAACATCCTCTTAAGATTCACTTGATCAAAACATATGATGTACAAAGAAAAGGGGAATATTGTACTACTATTCTCTTTTAATTTTCAGCTCTATCATGTTAAACATTCCCAACAATTTCAAAAAGTTGATTTCTACCATACTCTTGTTAATATTAGTCATGCCAACAAATTCATGACTAGATTGAACAATATACTAAAATAAGATTCCCTCATAATCTTTTAACCATCAAAATATTTTCCAAACCTATCTTTTACATTAATAGTTGGTTTCCAAAAAGTGCAAGTTTCATTTTATTTTCAATGGTAATTTCTTGATCTCGATTATTTCCTTAATGAAAATGAAGTAAAAAAATCTAACTCTAGTCATGTGAAAAAATGTGTCTTGGTCTAAAATTCATTGTTTATTAGAATCTAAACCAAAGTATCACCCCTTAAAATAACTTTTTTTTGGTTTAGAAATACTTTTATCTTATTTTCCAAACAAGATGACTAAAAAACTATGGTTATGCATTATTCCATTTGTTAGCCTTTCTTGCTTAGATTTATATTTTTATTTTCATTGTTCCTCTTCTTCAAAAAATTCTCTCTATGTGGTCTTCACTTCCACAATACCTACAAATAATGGTTTTTCTTCCTTCTTATGCTCCTTTACCATAATTTCTAAAAGAAATTATGAGAACCTATCGGTTATTTTTTAAGAACCAAACTTAATCTCAACTATTATCTATGAATTTGTCATAATTCAATAGTCAACAATAGTGAGGATTGGCCAATGAACAAGTAAAAGCTTGCTAAGCTTTTCCTCTGCACTTTAGGCTTTGCAAGACCCATGAGGGTGATTCTTACAATTTTTTAAATGATACTCTTGTGCCAAATGACCATGAACATTGTGAATAACAGATACATTCCTATATTATGGAAAAGAGGAGGTCTATTGATCAACATTATTGGTGAGCCTTCTGTGAACAATGAAGGAACATTTCGGAACCTCCCATATAGTGAATTTGAATTCACCTATTCTGAAACCCTCCCATGGTTGTGTCATCGCCAGAATGTTCGTTGGTAGTGGATCTTTCTGATCCTCCTATCTCTACAATGGCTTCTTCGGGTAAGGAGTTTGGCACTTTGATTGGAGCAGACTTTGTTCTACCAGATGTGTGTTCAGCTCCTTCTTTTGTGCCTTCTGTGGGAGTGGTAGATTCTGGGGTGGCTATAGGTGTTGATGCATCGATGCAATGTGGCTCTGTTCAGCCTTGTGCAGTGCGGAAGGAGTCTGTTGTGCCCTCAGTTGGAGGAGCTGAGTTAAAATTTGGATCTGGGGTGTCTAGGATCCCTAATGATGTTGTGTTTTCTCACATCCTAGGGAGGAGGCTACTAGGGCTACTATTTCTGGGTTGTCCCCATCCTCTCGGGAGGGGCAGTTTGCTTATGTTGATGTTGTGAAGTCTAAGAGACCTCGCGAGGGTGTTGTGCAACCTATGCATTATGTTGCGGTTGCTCATGTTGTTTCTCTTGGTAAGGAAGTTTTTGATAATATAGATTTCTATTCCAAAAATTCTCTTATTTGTAGATTTTGTCACTTGTGGCCTTCTCTTCCTGACTTGCACCTTTGGATTACCAATCACTGGTCTCCTTTGGTGGATGGCATGATGGAGATTTACCCTTTTGCAAGGGATTTTTTTGTGGTGAGTTTTAATTCTCCTGAAGAAAGACAAGTTGTTTTAGCTCATGGTCTGTGGATGTGGGATTCTAATCCCCTTTCCTTGAGACCTTAGGATTTTTCTTTTAACCCTTTGAAAGAACCTTTGGATGTGATGCTTGTTTAGGTAAGATTACCCTTTCTTCCCTTACAGTTCTGGTGTTCCTCTTCCTATGAGGGAATCAGTAATGCTATGGCATATTTTTGAAAGTGGATAGGGCTTCTGAGCATTTCACTCATACTTCCTTTGCTAGGATTCTGGTGGAGGTTGATCTATCGAAGGCTTTACCTAGAGAGGTAGTACTATAGATTAATGGTTGGTCTTGGTCTCAGCTTGTGGATTATGAGGGTCTTCCTTTTCACTACAGACATTGTTTTTTTGTTGGCCACTTGGCTCATGATTACTCTAAAATCTCTCGCATTGTTTCTTCTTCTACATGGTGGAAGAATTCACTACGTGAACACTTAATAGTTCATCCCATGGCTGACTCTGCTTCTTCTAAGGACAAATCTAGGCCTACTTCCCCTTCTTCAAGGATTAATATGGGTGCTGGGATGGATGTTGCTCCTCAAATGCCAATTTCTACTCCACATAACTCAATTGTGGTGGATGTTGTTCCTTCTATGGATACTACTGTACAACCTTTGGATTTGGCTATCCTTAATGTTGTTTGTGTGGCCTCCTCTAAGGTCAATGTATTGGAAAATGCTGCAATAAGTCCTACAAATTCAAGCTTGGTTTTAGATGTTGTACCTGATCTTTCAGTTGTTCCTCTAGTTTGTTACTTTGAAGGGGAGTCTTCCCCTTCTGGTCAAAATTTCTTGGTTATAGTTTTTGATTCTCCTTGGACTATGATTCATAAAAGAAGAAACATCCTTCTAAGAAGGTCATGGTCTCATTTAACTCACCCTCAGAGGCTTTGCTTGGTTCAAGTGTTGCTCCTTGAACAGTTCTGTGTTGTTTGTTCTAACTGGTTGTTTCTCTTTGGTTCGTTGTGTTTTTCCAATTTGTTTTGCTGAGTTGTTTGGCTCTATTTTGTTGCGTTGATAGGCTCTATTTTTATTTTTGTATGGGTCAGGGCCCTTCCCATTCTTATCTAATAAAAAATAGATACATTCCTATAATTAGCTAAATAGATATAATTCTTTAAGATTGTGTTCTTTGATAGGCATGGACTAACTCATTGACATCTACGATGACCAAATTAATAGACCAGTGTTTTATCCATGGGTGACAAATTCATATTTGCAACAAACTATAATACATCAGTAATTAAACCTAGCATTCAAAGACTTCTTTAAATTTCTTTGCGATAAGCAACTCAACATCTCCATAAACAAAAACTACTTATTAATCCTTGTACTTCATCACACAAACCTATGATTTCATTAAAGCATTTAATTAGTCCTTTGAACTAAAGCAGAAATAAAACCATACATTCAACCAAAATGATTGAAGATAAATAAAATATTCTTAATCATTTTATTCATAATTTGCAAAACAAAGTACAAAGGAGAGAAATTGCTCTAGAATTTGCAATTCTTATTCATATGCCATTACTGTTGTAAAACTATTATGCCTATTACAAACTAGAATTCATACCTATAGCTCAAAACTATTCTATTCCTTTGTGCTTGATTTAGAAAATTACTATTACATGAGTTCAAAACTCTCTCCAACCAAAGACCCATGCAATTGGCCTTGAATTCCCATTTATAGAAACATGGGAGCAACAAGCTTTGAGCCAAATTACACTTATAGTCACATTATTCATTTGGAATTTATTTTAATTTAATTTCAAAACCTCCCTAAGCGGTTATATTCACACTTTCAATGATGGAGGAAAACATGTAAGACAAAATTCATTTCCATTCGTTGAAGAATATTTTCCTACCTTCCAAAAGGGATCTTTCATCAATTGTAGTAGTATCAAAACCTCCTCTTCACGAGCCAAAATTTATTTCCACGTGCTCACAATTCTTTTTGCACTCCATCGCTCATCGAAATAATGCTTCAAGGTTAGATCCCTATTTCGGTGATGAGCGATAATACCTCCGATGAAAGGAATATTCCTCATTATATTCTCCATCGCTTGTCACTGAAGTGTTACAATGTTACATTTATACTTAAGTGAAGAGAAAATCCCAACAATACAAAGATACTAGCCTTAGTCCATCACTTATCATTGTAGTTGATTTGGAAACAAAAGTGCTTTCGGCAACAAGTGAAAAGAGCAATGGCACAATATACTAACAAGTAGCACAATCATAGCCCTCGATTCTCAACATTCCTATCGCTCATTGTTTTATTTGAAATAAGTGATAAAACCTTTCTATGATGGTGCAATATAAGGGTGAACTTGTGTTCATCACGTTTCATTGAAGTGGAATCAATGAACCAAAAGTCTTCAGTGATAAGCGATATGAAAGGTATATAGCCCATCACTCATCATGGTAGTTAAATATGAAGACCAAACACTTTCAACGATGGGTGATACAAAGGAAAATCAAAGGATCATCATTGTAATGAACTTGATGGGTAAAAGATTTTAGAGATGAGCGATACAAGGACTTAAGTGGCGAAAATGTGCACATGCATAAATTTTGTTTTAAAAGAGGGACCGCCTAAGAAGAACATAAGACAAGGCCTCAAAAGGACTTAAGGTTATTTTGGAAAGGATGTAAAGGCCAAATAATTCAAATCATCCAACTTTATAAAAATTAAATCCCTAGACCAAAGTAATGAAGGAAATATTGTGCAACGAGTAGATAGGGAATTCTAACCATAAGGGGCTTGTAACAAAATGAACCCAAAGGCATAAGACATAACTAAGAGAACCTAGAACTGGCCATAACAGGTCAATGGAGGATTAGACCCAATAACAAGGGTTTTGAAAGATATGAAAATATGCTAAGTAAGAACCCATAGCATAAAACCCTAAACCCTATTCATATTAGACCAATAGCGCACTCAAGTAAAGGTATTTTAGACCAATGGAGCAAGAGAATTTGAAGGTTCCACCAGAGCCATCATTATTATGAATGATAGAACTTACTTTTCTTGCATCAAAATATCAAGAAAATGATTTATCCTTGGTTGTGTATGCATGATTTTTCTTAATATATCCATCTTTATTGAGTTGAAATTCTTAATTTTAAACTAAATTACAAATTGATCAAAACATTGTGGGGGTTACTATGTCTTAATTGAATAACCTCTTTTTTTTATTCTTTAAATATTTTGTAAGGTTGGTGAAGCTTTCTCTCAACCACTACATTCAACTAAAAATATATTTTTCCATATTCAACATCTATTTTTTATAATTGAATATTTAAACATTCAATTTCAATCATGTAATTAGTCAATTTTTAAAAAATTAGCTACATCTATGTAAACCATTTTTTCTTCTATAATAAGCATGCTAGCAATATCTACATTTTAAAATCATTTAAAACTTTTCTCATAGCTCTACTATATTATTCACATTAATAAATATTCTATTAGGATTCAAGCTCAAAGCTTTACCAATAATACATCTTGCCTACTTAATTTTGAACTTTCACAACTCCTTTTCTTTATTTTAGTTGAAACTTTATCAGTTTTTCATTGATCATCCTCCATGGTGTCTTTTAGAATATTCAATTCTTAACTATAATATTTTGACTTACAAAAATATTTCTATAAATATTTTGTGAAAACCTCAATTATAGAAATAGTTTTTGGTGTGAAAGGGGTGTTTTTTCTATCTAGTTCATCACCTAAGTCCTATTCACACTATTTAAATATTTAAGTTTACTTAGGGTACACATAGGAGTATTATCACTTTATGTCTCAAGTCATAAGATTAAGAAACATGTCATAATCTTATGCAATATGATGTCTCACCTTGGTCTATAAGGGTTCTATTACTAAATCATTGGTATTTATTACTTGCTTCCTTTTATAGAATATAATTATTCTTTCATAATTGATCTCAATTGTACTTTCATAGAAGTTCCTAAATCTTCAGTGGGTATAATGTTTAGTCAAATCTCCCATGATATATAAGCATTTTATACCAACTCTTACATAAATAATACTAGAAGAAAGACAATCTACAAAAAAATGTTAAACTAAATGTAGTAAATCAATTTCAAATATTTTGTAGCTAAAAGATCCAATGTAAAAATTCCTCAACCCTTCAACACTAAAAGACTAGGTTTGATATCATATAAAAAGGGACAAAATAAAATCATGGGTAGTAAGAAAAAAATAGAATAGAAATAAACAAACAACATAATAGAACATAAAATGGGGTATGTGGCATAATGAATACCCTTACTTGAAATCAAAAATATCATACATTAGTGCTTTATGCAATGAACAATCATTTTTTTATGTTTATATTTGTTAACAACATGTAGAAAATCTATAATCTTAAATCTTAAATATTCCATATTCCATATTCCAGAATCAAGTATTATTTATCCTAGAATGTAGAGTTTTTACTTTCTATAGATCTTTGTGGAAGATTTTAGACAAATTTACCTTTTTCCCTAGCTTGCAATCTCTAGAATATTCTAAACAATATGAAAAACAAGTTTCTCAAAGCTTGTTTGTAGAATTAAAATAATTAACTATTTGAGAATATTATCACAATTTATAAGATTTTCTTCAAGAATCTGTAGGAACTATTTGTTGGTTTGATTTTCTTTCAACAAGTTTATATTTTTTTACTAGTTATTTTGATTTCTATAAAAAATCATAAAATATGATCTAAAATATTCTAAGAGATCATAACCTTTTGTTCTTGTTGAACTCATTCAAATTAATGAAAAATAAAATATGATCTAAAATATTAATGAAAAAATGAATAATAAAAAATAGAAATGTTTCATACTTTTACAAGAAGCTCTTTCAATGAAAAACTAGATATTGGATATCCAAGTAACATCCAAAAGATCACTCAATTCATATCATTAAAATAGAAAGTTCACTCTGATGAATAATAAGTTTTAGTGATGATCTATCTATAACTATCAAACAATATGTTTAAACATATGTAGGGATAGAAATATGGAGACTTAACAAGAAGATAATTATCTAGTTGTTGGAGAGATTGAAAAGGAAACATTAGTATTGGATCTTTTTCATGCGTGGGTATTTATTTAAAAAGGAGACCCTAAAATTCATGGAGAGTTTGGAGTTAAGTGATATAGTACTAAATAAGATTTAAGTTTTAAGAAGGTTCTTTAGTTCATATGTGATTTAGATCTCCTTTTAGATTATAGTATGTGAGATATATCCTACTATATATGTTTATAAATTAATTTCATAGAGGTATCCTAATATATAGAGAGATGTCCTAAAATATAGAGATATCCTAAGGCATCTATTGTTGGGTTTTCATCACTTTTAATTTAGAAATAACAAAGATTCTTCCTTCTCATCTCATTTGTTGTATATTCATCAACTTTCTATGTTGTATGGTGTGGAAGTGTAATCCTTTGTGCATGTAGATATTACCCTTTTTTTTTAAATTCTTCTTGTGACATAAAAGTGTAGGCATTGGTTTCAAAAAGAGGCTTTCTCTTAAAAACTAATGGTTCATGTTCTAGAGCTCATCTTATTGATTTATATAAGGTGAGGAGAAAAAAATCCTTAATAATTCCTTGGAGGGGTTCATACAAAACCTCAATAATTAGAAGGTGACTCTTTTCTCAAATAAATTGTGTACCATAATTTCAACTTGTTCAAAATAACATACATACAATTTACCAAGTATTGAGGGTAAACAAAATTCCATCTTCCTCCTCCATATGGTTTAGGGAGAAGTATGTTTGCAAATTCTACAACCAAGCTTTTGTATAGGTAT
Source organism: Sequoia sempervirens (assembly GCA_007258455.2). Classification (NCBI taxonomy): domain Eukaryota; kingdom Viridiplantae; phylum Streptophyta; class Pinopsida; order Cupressales; family Cupressaceae; genus Sequoia; species Sequoia sempervirens. Next base: position 22,348 of record VDFB02136803.1, read on the forward strand.
TACTACTACCATCAATAATAGGGGTTATCAACTTAATTTTTTTTTTTATAATATTCATTTTCATGATATTTATTACCATTGATGGTCCTTATATTGGTGATTCTCTCCTATGAGTTTATACAAAACAAGGATAAAATTTTATGAATATCTTGTAATTCAAAAGATAAATAAAATGTAAGAATGATATATTAATTATCATTTCTTCTCCTTCTTCAATTGATTTCCCTTATAGGGTGCAATCAAGAAAAGGAATATTTTCTTACATAAATCAATGGTAAACATGAGCATATAAGATTTGATTGATAACAAACACTATCATAAGAAAAGCATAATCATAGCCATGTGACAAAATGATGAATAATAAACATTTAAATACATAAATCATCCAAGCATGAATGTATAATAATCAGTTTTAAAATAGTACATTATGAGAAGTATACCAATGGAGTAGAGATAAAATCCAAGATATAATCATTACCTCATCATGGGAAGAACAACTGTTATGTAACTCTTAATGGATAAAAACACTCTTGAAAGCACAATAAATGGCCCTAATATGGCATCCATGAGCACAAACACACATAAGGTAGACAAATGGGATAAGAAAGATCAAAATAGTGGTGATACAACCCTTTATATTCAAAAGCACCTCTGAAAATATATGGCCCTAAACTGGCATTTTTAACAACAAGAAAACATAGTGAAAGATTATTGTATGATAGATAGTGTCAATGCCATGAAGCACAACAAGGTAACTAGTATAAAAAAAAGATAATTGATACAAAATCTTAATAATGGGATAAATCCCTAAATATAGAATGTATGATTATAAGATAAGCAATATAGATCTAAATAGTTAGATATAGAAATCGAGTTCACTATGATAAGAAGGGAATGGTGAAATGTGTGATTATAAGATAATTGATATAGATCTAAAAAATTAAATATGAATATCGAGTTGAATATGATAAAAAGGGAAGGGTAATGCCCTACAATATAAAATCAATATAATAAAATGTGATAATATCATAAAAATACAATATAAAAAATTAAGATATCTAATATACAACACTATGAATTTAATATAGATAAAACCATATTTAAAATATGATAATGTAAAATCAGAAAGAAAATAATATAAACCCTATAAATTACAAAATTTAATAATAAATATTTAAAATAAAATATGTTGAATTATATAAGTCTCGATTATATAAACATGAAATATACCAATATAAGATTATATCATATTGTCATAAGGTCATGATATGTGTGGTGTACGAATTAGAAGCTTGTATTTTGTGTGGAATTGACTATAAATAATCATCGATCTCATTTTCCCACAGCTATTATCTGAACGCCGCCTTGACAAACAACAAGTCCTCTATCATCTCAATACATACACTGCATTCGTAAATAACATTGCAGAATTACTGTTACAAGGCCTAAGTAGTGATATTGTTTATGTAGGAAAAATAGCAAAGCATTCATTCAATTCAATTAATTTATATATATATATATATATCTCAAAGCTTTTTCACAATGCAGAGCATGTATCTAGATTTTAAATCATGGTCTCTATTAATATTTTCTTTAAATCCTTTCTAGTTTTCCTTATATAGGCGAGATTTTCAAGTATATTTTTCATTTTTGGTGAATGGAACATCTTTTCTCTATTGGCAATAGATAACAAATTATTTTTTCTATTTTTCAGAAGAGTTATAGACACTTTATTTATGTCATAATCTTGGTGGAGCTTGATTGATCTAAGAAATTTTTTTAAAAATATATTTAAAAGTGGGTGGCACAACTTGGAAAAAACATTTTTTTTATGAAGGGATAGCCTTCAAATGTAAATTGTGCTTTGCTACTAGCCATTTCATTGCATAGCGGCCAAACTATTCTCTTTCAAATCCCATATAGTGACATCTCACTTGGTGGGTTGGGGTGGAACATTATCATTAGGTGGTTGATTGCAATGATGATGCTTCTTTTGATACTTACATAGACAATTCCTCTTTATAATTCTTCTCCAGTTAAAAATGACATTGGGGATAATAAGATGATCCTTTGATCCCGTGTAAAAGGAGGATAGGATTTATATAAAATGCACTAATTAGTTTATAAGTCACACTTAAGATGAATTATTTATCTTATTGCAAGCTAGTAATGACAATGATGGATAAGACACTATAAGTTACTATTGTTGACACCTCAAATTAACACACAATCATTTTAGTCAGGACATTACCATACTATTTCTACTATAATTGATTGAATCCTATTTATCGAATTAATTATCTAATTTGTATCCCTTTATTAATTAAATGATATTTGATATTTTATTATTTAATTAATAAAATTATTACTCATCCACTATTGATCGCTTATCTTGTTCCTAGAAATAACTATCAATCATCCTTCTCCTAATGTTCCCTTCAGGTAAACAAATATAAATATTTATTAAGGCTCCTATTCCATTCTTTTGTCCACTTTTCATTAGTGGGATAAGAATTAATCAGTCCACTAATACCTTTCTTACACACACTAACCTTGGTCAAATTCTCTTAAATATTATACTCCACATGTGTACACAAGTATGGCCTTTCTACACAACACATGGCCACTTCATACATGTGACATGGCCCTTAGTAACATATGACATGGGACAATGAACTTTCCAATCCCCTTAAAGTACTCCAAAACACTCATTTTCTACCTCTTCCTTTCACTTTCTTTGAGGGGATTCTCTACCATAGATTCCCCCTCAATCTTGGCACCTATCCCATCATCCAACAAAACAAGGACACGTTTCCTCCTCTCATCAATGTAATGGTCTCAACCAATTTGAGCCCTTGATCGTTCCTTTTAACTCAATCCATCCATTCATAGAGCCAAAAATCTATAAACTAACCTCAATCCAAGGCATTTTCAAAAAATACTCTCATGAAAATGCAATGTAGGAGCTCAATCACACATCCATCATTCTTGAGCATAACCACCATGACTTAGTGCAACAAGGTTTGGTGTTGGTAAGATTCCTTTGTATTTTTATAAATGTCTGCTAACCTTTATGGTCAATCTCATTATTGGATAATGAGACCAGAATAGGCTTATATTGTTTTAACTTCTTATTGTATGATCATATTCTCATGTACTTATCTCTATCAATTCCAATGGGATAGTTATCACCTAAGTTACAATATTTTTTTAGTGTTTGCAACAATTTTCCAACTATAGGCTATAGTCTAATGCATCTACTTTTTGTTTCAATAGATCCTCTTATCCCATTAAATTTATGCAAAAATCAAGACTCATATTCAATAGTTAAATGGATGCACCACACATTGTAACTCATCTACTATAGTTTAGTGCATTTGAACTAAGCTTGTTACATTGTAGGGTATTGGACCCAGTTTCTATTTTTATTATTTTTTACCTTTTCTGGAGTCTAATATATAATTTTGAAGGAAAAATTGGGCGTAATGGTTTATCAATCATTTTGACCTTCCTTTTTTACCTCAAAACTTTATTTTTGTATGTTTTCATTAGGATTTCTAACTATTCTCACTTTTCAATAGGTCTACAACTTATCATGGTGTTTCTATGGATATTGTGATGGTTCTACAAACTACCATACTCAATCTAATTGTCATCTCCCTTAACACTTTTTCCCATCCATGTTTTGTTAAATTTTCATGTTTCTAGGCATCCCAATGTGTATTATTTCATTCCCCTAAGATATTTTGATAATTTCACCCATTTTTTGTAGGTATTACACTATTTTTAGGGCCTATTTAAAGTCCAAAATATCTAAAACATATGTTAGTAGTTTTATACCTATTGCAACATGTGTTAGATTCTCTTCATCTATAATTTACCCAATCTACAACTTGTTGCAATGGGTTTTTCTTACGTTTTAGCATATTCACCTCTACAGTTATGTTAATCATGTTATTTAAAATTAAATATTGTGTAGTCCCCATATACTAATCATTTCCTTTATTTTCCTTGTTTTTTTGCACCCTCTTATGCAAGAAAAATGTCTAAGAACTAAATCATAAACTTCCAACATTTCATTTATATTGATTGTTTGTTGAATACATATTATTTTCTCAATAATCTAGGGAAACTTCAATTTCTTAAAGGAAATGAATAATTTATTTCATATATATGAGGTCATACTCAATCATATATTTTTCACCTCATTCATTTGGGTGATTTTGGAGATCAGAGTCTTGGGTTGGTCTCTTATATTTTATCATTTTTATTTATCTCAAGGACTTTAATTATGTATTCTCTCCCCTTGCACATAGTGTGATCTTAGGTTCTCAAAAGTGATTAGATCATCATTTTAGGAAGTCTCTAGATTTGACCACCCTAGGGGATGATCTCAACTCCAAAATTTTGGTTGAGTATAAAAAGTAGGGGGTGAATATAAAGGCATAGCTCTTGGAAATAGAATCATGTCAATATTGTCTAAGTCGTCCAAAAAAATATACCTTATAGAAGTGAATGAGAAGGGTGGATTACCCTCTTCTCCTATATTATTTACACATTTATATTTCATCTATGGATTTGGTGTCACATACCCTTGTGGTATATTGAGGAAACACCTAGCAACCATTATTTTATCCTAGATAGGAACCATCAATCATCCTTTCTTGTAGTTTATTGATAAGTATTATCCTTAGGATGTTACTCATAATGTATTTTAAAATAATAATAGGTACAATTTACCTTGGATAGGGCCTTTTTCCTCCAATAGTAAGGAATCCCTATAATTTAGCACTACCTAGCTACTAATCATTTGATAAATAATATAAATATGGGTCTACAAGGATTGATACACTCACTTAACTAAATAGATTTTTTTTATTAAAAAAGCATGGTTTTTGAAAGGTCCCTAAAAATTTTTACAAAGAGAAAGATATAGCGATCAACCCAAAAAAATAGAAAGGAACCAGCAAGGAATGACAACAACATAGGACAAAACATCAACCAAAAGAACTACAACAGAGCTACAAAAAATCAAACATAACAAAGCGAGAAAATCCTTGGGCAACTAGATCACGGTGGTTTTAATCTTTTTCCCAAAGATTTAGGTTGTCTCGTTATACAAATATTTTCATCTTTTTCTTACAGGGAGAAGAAATGAGACCACTAGCTAGACCAACCAAGCCTAAAGTATCAAAAGAGGAGTTTGTTAAAGAGGGAGAATCTTCTTTTCAAAGCTCCTAAAAGGGAGTTGTGTCATCTTCCATAACAACAAACATCTTCTCCTTTTCCTTCCAAACAAAGTGTTGTTTATATTTACTTAAGTAGGTAAATGAGGCATGGACCACTTTACCACAAGAATGAAAAATAGCTAGAGACTTTTCATATTCAATATGCTTCACTCACTTACCAAATTTTGAAGACAAGGTTATTTGAGTAGGAAGAATAAGATTATTCTCTGGAATAACATACAAAACCTAGTAGGCAACAAACGCTTCATAAATTTGGTGATCTTATTCCTAGTAAAAAAAATCTCAAAAGAATTATCAATACTCATAAAAATCTTTTCATCCCAAAGCTCCAAAAGTAGCTCTGAAAAACAAACAAAAATAAGAAACTTAAAAGTGTCAGTTATAGGGTTGAAACTAGGAAACCACCTTTGAAGGTAGAGGGCATTCGGGCCAAGAAACCAAGGGACTTCAAGAAGGACCTTAGAAAAATATTCCTCACAGGGAAAATTAAAGAGAAAGAAGCCATTTATCATAGCAGTTACCTTGACCTAACCTTTGTTCTTCCAAACCTGACTGACCCATCTTCTAATAGCATCAATGTTGGGATGAAAGCCACAAAATCTCCCAACCAAGGAGCTCTTAAGCCAATCCAAATATTTAGAATTTAAAATATAGTAAGGAATATCAATTTGAGCTTTTCCTTTGTCCATAGAAGCCATGGAGCTTCCATCTATAACCTTGTAGTCAAGATCTAGCAACTAGTCAGACATGCCACCCACCTCCATAGCATGAAAATCTTTCGAAGAATCCATAGGAGAGGAAGATAAATCATTCTAGAGAGTGATCAAACTCTTAGCCCTACAAGACAGCCCATCAATGGGAATCTTAGTAACCCTCTAGGTCAAAGGGGAGACAACAGGAATAGGAATATCAAACGAAGGATAAAAAAAACCCTTCCCAACAACAATAGGGAGTTCAGAAATCCCTTTTAGAGACCTATAAATAGAGTATTATCATGATTTTTCTCCATAGAACTCACACTCAAGTTCCTCTATGCCTCCATATGGACCTCAAGAATAATCTCAAAGAGAAGCTCATCCTCCTCAATAGACCTATCACAAAACTAATCCTTAGGATGGATGAAATCAGCAAAAGAAGAACCATCAAGAAGATCTTCATAATCAAAGGATAATCAAAGAAATAGAATTTCTTCATTGCTAAAAATTGTGTGACCCATTTAATCCAAATCATTAAAATCCAAGAAAGAATTCATGCTTTTAAGTTCTTGTTAAATTATTTTTTTTAAGAAATTTCCTAAGGTCAAGCACAAAATCCAAGTCCACCTTTTCCTAACCTCCCCAAAACTAGCTGTAATCACATAATATAAGTCATCGAACCTAAAAAATGGTCTTTTCCTCTAAACCAATAAAAAATAGCTATGAAAGCATAATAAATGGCCCTAATGTGGCATCTATAAACACAAACACAAATAATGTAGATTGATAGGATAATTAAGATCGAGATAGTGGTTGCATAAGCATCTCAATCTAAAAACACTTGTGAAAGTACAATTTCTATTATGGAATCCATAAGTGTAAGCATAGGGTAGGATTAGTGTATGATGGATAGGATCAATAACATGAAGTCCAAAATAGTAAGTATGATAAATAAATGATAAATGACACCAAATTTTAATAGTGGAAAAAAACACTAAATATATAAAGTATGGGTATAAGATAAGTGGTATAGATCTACATAATCAAATATAGAAATAGAGTTAAATATGATAAGGGAGGAGCCTCATTTTCTCCATTGTAGAATGAATATGATAAACAAGGACAAATACAATTCAAATTAATATATTGTGGATATAGCAATGTATGTTTTACATAAAAACATGATATATAAAATATAACTAGCAATCGCAACTTTGTGTGTAATTGGTACACTGAAGAGTGTGGAAGGTCAATTAGAAAAAAAAATGTATTTATTTTTGCATTCATTTGAAAAGTATGTGAGGTCGATTGGTAGGATATTTAGCAAATGATGGTTTTTTGCAACAAAGGTCTCAATGGAGAAGTGACAACTTCAAATCAAGTATGCATCCACTTACAGGGATCCAAACATGATTGAAACAAAACATATGGATCAAAAATATAATCAAGCTTCATTCCCAAGAGATTCATACATTATTTTTGAAATAGGGAGAGAGAGGGAGAGATAGAGATAGGAAGAGGACAGGAAAGAGAGGGGGCGAAGGAGATAGATATAAAGATGGATATGGATATGAAGGAAAGGCGTATGAAGAGAAAGAGAGGGAGAGATAAATAGATAGAGGAGAGATGGATAGATAGAGATGGAAGATATATATAAATAGATATGGAGAGAGAGCCTGGAGAGATAGAAAGATAAAGATAGAGATCTAGGAAGTGATATATACAGAGAAGTAGAGATAGGGAGAGATATAGGGGTAGAGAGAGATGGAGAGATAATGAGATAGAAAGATAGAGAGGGGGAGATGAAAGAAGAAATATGGAGAGATAGAGATAAAGAGGCAAAGAGATATAGATATAGAGGTGTAGGAAGAGGGAAGGTGTGAGAGAGAGGGAGAGAGATAAATGGATAGAGAGAGGGATACATGTCTAGAGATAGAGTAGGATAAAGAAAGATAGAAGTAGGTATGAAGATAGAGCTCGAGCGAGGAAGGAGACAAATAAATAGAGAGAAAGAGAGATATAGAGGAAGAGCTAAATAGGGAGAGATAGGGAGATTGAAAGGGAGAGATAGAGAGGAATATATAGATAGATATAGAGGCAGAGGGAGAGAGATATAGAGAGATAAAAAATAAAGAGAAATAGAGGTAGAAAAATAGAGATGAAGCAAGGGAGACAAATAGGGCAAGATAGAGGGAGAGATAGATATATAGGAGAAGAGAAAAAGAGATAAATATATATGGGAAGATAAAGGGAGAGAGGTAGAGATAAAAAGATAGATAATTGGATAGGGATGGAGTGAGGGAGACAGTGATGGAGGGAGAGATTGGGAGAGAAATAGAGAGAGGAGAGAAATAGAGAGATAAAAAGAGGGAGTGATAGGGAGAGAAGGAGAGAGATGAAGATCCAAGGAGAAAAAGAGGGAGAGATGGGATGATAGAGCTAAAGGGGGTAAGAGTAAGAGATAAAGGAGTTAACAAAGATAATTAATAGAGAGAGGGAGAGAGATGGAGATATAGATAGGTAGGGATAAATGTTGAGTGTGTGTGAGAGAGAGAGTGAGAGAGAGAGAGATATGTAGATAGAGATATAGAGGTAAAAATATATAAATAAATAGATAGAGAGGGAGAGGGAGATGGAAATAGAGAGAGGATAGAGAAGTAGAGAGATATAACAAGAGGGATAATTAAGGAGAGACAAAGAGAGGAGAGATAGAGAGATACATATATTGGAAAAGATAGGGGGAAGAGAGAGAAGATATGTAGGAAGAGGTAAAGAGAGGGATAGTGGAGAGATATAGAGATGAAGATAGAGATATAGATGGAGATGGAGATGAAGATAAGGATTAATATATAGAGGGAGAGGGAGAGATGGAAGAAGATTAAAAGGGGAAGAGGAAGAAACTATAGAGATAGAAAGAGGGTGAGAGAGAGGGGGAAGAGAGACGGGAGACACATAGGGATAGAAAAAGAGAGTAAGGAAGAGAGAGATAGGGAGACGGAAAGAGATATGGGGAGGAAAAGAGATAAAGAAAAAAGGGAAGACAAATATAGAGAGAAATAGGGGAGAGAGAAGAAGAGAGAGATTGAGAGATAATAAGAAACATAGAGATATAGATGGAGAAAAATATATAAAGAGCTCTCTCTTTTTTTTTCTCATCTCTCTTTCTATAAATATATATCTCCCTCTCTCTCTCTATATATATATATATCTTCCTTTCTTTCTCTTTTTTCTCCTTTTGTCACTCTATATCTTATCTCTATCTTCCTCTCCCTCTTTTCTCTCTATCTATTTTCCTCCTTAAGTGCACAATGAGTACATTGAAGAGGTCTTAAAGGTGAATTATCATATCCTTAATCAAATGACATGCTAACCTAATCATAACTCCCTAGGGACACATGCTATCATATTGTTAGCACAAAAAGACTGATCAAATGTTAGTTTCTCTCTCTCTCTAACTTTTAATTTAGATTTTAAGTTCTAAATTTATTTTATTATATAAATAACTAGCAATCATACCTTGGTGTGCAATGGGTACGCTGAAGAGGTGTGGTAGGTGAATTAGTAAAAAAATGGATTATTGGTTGCATAAATGTGTAATACATGAGGTCAATTGGTAGACCATTTAGGAAAAAATGTTGTTGGTGCAAGAAATGTCTCAATGGAGAAGTGATAGCTTCAACTACACATCCAATTAAAAATATCCAAACATAACTAAAAGAAACCTCTGAATTAGGAAGAGAAATAGACTCCATTACTAATAGGCTCATGTTATGTTTGCAATAGGGGGAGAGAGAGAGAGAGAGGAAGAAATATAGGGATAAGGAATAGAGATATAGATAAAGATAGAGATATAGATGGAGATGCATATGGAGAAGGAGAGAGATATGGAGAAAAGGAGAGGAAGAGAGGGATAAATAGAGATGGAAGAGATAAATATATATAGAAAGAGAGTGTTAGAGAATAAGAGATGGAGATAGAAGTATAAAGATAGAGATATGAAGTATATATATCCCTCGCTCTCTCTCTATATATATAGAGAGAGAGAGAGAAAGAGAAGGAGAAGGAGAGATATGGATAGACAGGGGAGATAAAGAGATATATATATATATATATAACTTGGGAAAGATAGAGGAGGTGAGAGATAAATATGTAGAGAGGGAGAGATTGAAGGAGAGAGGAAGAGGGAGAGGGAGAGGGAGAAATGGAGATAAAAAGAGGGAAAAATGAGAGATGGGGAGATGGAGAGATATAAATATAATGAGATGCAAGGGGGGAGGGAGCAACATGATGTGAAATTTCCCACTAATTTTTGAATCCATCAAGTAAAAAGTATAATTATGAAGTAAGATAGTATCAAATTTATAATTGACCAGTTAATGAATGATATATTTTAAATAAGAGAAAATATTTTTTAACATTTTCAAAATATGTAGACGAGCCATAAATAAAAATTTAAGCATTAATACTCAAAGGTAAAATACTTTAAAATGTAATAAGTTCAGAGAGAAAAGTATGAATAATTATTATAAAATTAAAAGTTAATTTTTTTATTTTATTTTATATTATTCATTGTGCAATGGTTGGCAGGTTATTAGTCTCTGTGTATATAGGAAGAGACTTATGTATTTTCCTCACTATTAACTAATACATTTCTCCTCGAAAATTGCACTAGCAAAGAAATAAACCACTTTCCTATTGTCTTCAACATTTTTATTTTTATAATGGAATTTTTGCTAGTCTCTCTCATTTTTTTATTTTCCCCTCATATTTTTGATAGGGGTTTCTTGATTTTTTCATTTAAAAATAGGGAAAAAAAACCTTCTCACAAATAAGCAACTAGTGGGGGAAAATTTTTAGACATTCCCTAATGCAATTAAAGAAAACATTTCTAGTGGGTGGAGAGGAGGTTTTAAGATAGAGTCAAATATTTGGGTGTTGTAGAATGTTCAAGATAGTTTGGGACATCTCGAAGAAGGCTTTGATAGATAAGAAAATTGAGGAAAAAGTAGTGTGTATAGCTTATGTATGAAACAGTTAGTTTTAGATAGGCATCAATTTTTAATTGGTGGGTTATGATGGTATTATATAAAGACAATGATAGATTTTTCAATGTTGGTTTTCCATGCAATACAAATGTTTTGTAAGAATAAGTGATGGTTAAATTGTAACTAGATTTTGATGAAAATTAATGGTTTTATTTAAGTGATAGAAAAGAGCTTGTCATGTTCTAATTTCTTCAATCATTCAAATTTCTTCTTGTTTTTAGTATTAAACATAAATTCAATATTTGAATATTAAAATAAAATAATAAATTAATATACAATTTAAAATTAGACATCAATTTGAGGGAATTCATAATTCGTAATAGTGAAGTGTTAAAAGAGTTTGTAAGAGATCCCATGAACCAAATAAATCAGATTTAAGATAATCGTATTGCCCAATTGGTTCAAGAGTGGAGATGTGGTTGGAGAGTGCTCAAAATTTCTTTAAGTTGGAGTTACAGGTTGGCTATCCCCCAAAAACCATGAAATAAAATCATTGATTTATAATCATGAAAAATAATATTAGTGGACAAGAGGAACTGTTGGTTTTTCAATCAAGTTGTCACCAAACAAAGTAATTAACAAAACCTCAAATGACACAGGTAAAAGAAAAAAGAAAGATAATTGAAGGAAATATTGTCATTGTATATTTTATTGTTTTTACAATCCACTACCCTTATGCTAGTTCAATCTTATTAACTCATCGCTTATGATGTCTACTTTCAATTTCCTATTGTCCATTCAAATAAATTATTCTTACAATAGAAATCACTTGTATTAATACCCTAATTTATCACACTCAAATCACCACATGTGTGACTATTAATCATTGGAAGCATGTGAGCATGGGACATGCCTCACCAAACCACCATTGAAATTAAGAAATTGATTTGTCATTTCATTTTCAAGAAGCTCTTTCAAACAATTTTCTTGAGAAAAAGGAGAAAGAATCTAATTAAAAATGAAAACTTATTTATGAGAGTGATATGCAAAGCATGTCCTTTCCAATTGCACCCTATTATCAGTGTAGGACTTAATAGTTGATGGGAATGAGAAGACAACTACAACAATGAAGATGAGAAGGAATATTTATATGATCAAAGTTGTACACAAGGTCAAAATTTGCATAAATAGATCAAGAAGTCCCACACATGAAAAAGTATATAGATTCAACTAGAAAAGCAAAGGAAAAAATTGTGAGACAAAAATTTATATTTTTTGAGGGCACAACTCATCAATTCCACATTACATTTCCCCAGCCAATGGAACATTCTTCTCTAAAAAGAATGGGAATAGGGTTCAAATGATGTGGCATATATACCAATGGCACAAACTTTGTTGACATGGAGAAGCTTTTCACAAGATGCATAGATACTATTCATCAAAGTTGATAGTATGATAATCTTAAATATGACCCATTCCTAATATGATGTAGCTTCATTTCTACGTTTTGGCAACCATTATATTGAATTCAAGCACAATCTTTGAAAATGATATGGATAATATAAGAATGATGACAAGACAAAATAGTGGAGTGGAAGACACCCACATCCAATCAAAAAATATGTGGACTCTTCCCTGGTGGGTAGGTGGCATTGACAAAGCAGCTCACGTGCCTTGTCTCTGCTACCAAACTTTGCATGAGCTTAAGAATCTAGTAGTTCTAAAACCCCAATATTTTTAGATCTACTTTTTGTTTATTGTAAATAACTCGCTATGGAGAGATTGTAGTACAAATTTTTCCCATTTTTTCTCTTCTGAATTGTCGAATACATGAGATAATTTGGGAAAAATATTGAGGTAAGTCACTTGGCATGGTTACAATGAGCTTTTTTTTATATGAATCTATAAACAATTAGATCCATTTTTTGCATTTAATTTCATTCTAAAATAGTTTTGTGAAGGATGGTCTAACTTCTACTATTCATTGTATGTGAAGATAGCTCAAGAAGTGATTGTTTTTACAACATCAATAATAGGTAGTATCCATTCAATACTGATGGGTGCTAAGAATTCTTCTTTGTTAGGGTTATGTAATGTTTTTCATAAAAAATCTATCCAAATTTCCTCATCAACATTCTTGATTGCATTTGACAATTTAGAAATGCACATGCTTTACCTTTTAAAATTCAAAGCATTGGCACAAAAAAATCACACAGTAGAAATTAACATACTTTCTATATGTGAAAATTCAATCAATAATTAAAACCTTTTTGTACATAGGTTGTGGAGCTCTAGATATTTGATAGGTTGTCTTGCCTATTGAAAATTATCGAGTGGGGAGTATACATCACAATTATGCCCAACAGGTGGAATGATTTTAGTAAGCAGTCTAGTAGCCATGGAGAATAAGGGAGATTCCAAGCTAAACAATATTTGAGTACGGGGAAATCTATAGCCAGGGGTTTCAAAAGACAATATAACCCCTAAATAATCAAGTTGGGTGGGTGGCAAGGAGGAGATGGAACACATTCGTACCCTTCCCTATCTGTCACCCTACTATCTGTGCACCTGTAATTCTGCCTCAATAAATGTAGATCACCTCTATATATGGCCACCAAAGATAATTTCAAGTGCAACATTGAAACATAACCCTATGACATCACAACATGTGGTACAATGAAAGTCTTTTTCTTTTTCTTTTTTTTAAGTTTTCTACGCTCGATGAATGTGAAACTAAATAACATCCATTAAAAAGAGACAACCAAGATAGAAAACAAACAACCAAGATATTTTGGATAGTTTGGATTGTATTTCACACCTTCTCCAACAAGCATACATTCTTTAGCAAACTTAGACGTTGATTTGAAGATTTAGTTGGGCATACTTCAAAGAGGGAATGCTTTTGACGAAAAAATAAAAATGTAAAATATAATTATTCTAGAATAATTAAAATCTTAATAAGACAAATAATTATAAATTAAATTTCTTCTAATAACTATTAATTTTTTTTGTAATTTCATAAGAAGAAATAAATAATCAAAATAAATTTTAAAATAAAGTATATATTAAAAATTAAAATAAAATAAACTAAATGAAAATTCATATATATCAAAATGTAAATATTAATAAAAATCATTAATAATCAATTTATTAAGTTAATAAATAATTGAATAAAGAAGTAAAACTAATTTTAAACTTATTAGAATTGAAACAATAATAAACTAGCAATTCTATGTAGTAACACACAACAATGAGCTGATAGGCAGAGAGGAACATGAAAGGAAAGCGATGTGCAGATAGTGAGACTGGAAGAAGATTAGAATGTCAATGGCATGAGTGGGCATAGTAGCTATGAAAGGCATATGCAGCATTGGGTATATGTCGTAGCAAATGCAAACAACATAGTTACATATTAGGGAATGCAACAAACAATACACCTTATAGAAGATTGAAATAATAGAACACTTTCAAGAACATGAGGTATATGTCGTAGAGAGCGACAATGAAGAATGACTTAGAGAGAGGAAGATAAAGTGTATAACAGTAACTATTTCATTGCACTCCAGGCATACCCAGACAGAAGAAGCCATAAATCAAAGAATATATGTTTTAGTAACAATATTCACAAAAGACCAAGATCCACAGTAACAAAAGTATGGAAAAATGTAGACTATTAATATCACCTTTATATCTCTTTCCATCTATGAAGTCTAACATGCACAATTCTCAAGGAAGGGTAGTGGGGCTCATATACCCATATATTTGCATTATCAAAGCATGCTCTAAATAATAGAGTACATCATCTATAAGAATCTTAGGGTTAATGAGGTCACAATAAGATGAGCTTCACTTTTTTGGAGAACCATTAAATGTTGAGAATTATCAACGAGCTTATCGAATTGGGCTTCATGCATAGTACACACGAGAAAATGAATATCATTTTTATGATTAGATGTCATAACTCCATCTATATAACAAAGTAATATGCAATGCATCTCTGTAAGGCCCCACCTCACATGTGATTAATACAATCCTAGATTGTTATATAATTTTCTTAAATAGATGGCTAGATATATTATAGGCGATAATTAAAGTGATTGAGTGGCAACAATATTGTATCTCATTTTTACCTTATAGTTTATCATCATTATTTTATTTAATGAACATGTATGTGAATATAAATTGTGGAATACGAATAAAATTATAATGTGAAGCAAAGGAGGATGTTAACCCTAATGGGTTAAAAGGAGGATATGTATATAAAGGATAAAGTGTGTAAGTAATAGTTGGTGAAAAAGTAACTTTGTTGAATATATATATATATATATATATATATATATATATATATATATATATATATATATATATATATATATATATATACACACACACACATAAAGAGGTGTAAGTGTTGGTTAAAGAAGAACTCTATTAACATTCAATTAATTATTTTGTTGTAAAATCATTATTATTGGTAAGTATTTTGGTGGGGTAAATAATAATATTATGTAGTTAAGTTGTTAATTAAACGATAATATTATTTTTAAATTCAAAAAGATTTAATTTAATAATACCAATATCATTAAGTTTTATTAGTTAATCAAAATATAATATTATTATGGATAAGGTTCAATGGCTAAATAATTGATGACATTACTAATGTGTATTTAGTTGGGAGATAATAATGTTGGCATACTATTAGTTGAATTCATGATTATATAAGGCCACCCCATAATTTAGCCACTGGATCAATTCTTTATGATGCAAACTAAGGATCTTTTCATAGCTAGTAACAAAGTACCCTAGATGAATTATGGTTAAAACAATTTAATTATTTGTGTGATGTAGAGTATAAGCAAGAGAACAATAATCAACAATGCCCAATGGAATATAACATAAAGTGTATAAGATTAATTATTTTACTATTTTGTAACCATAACCTAAAACATATGAATTTTTTCTGAATCCTACATCAGAAAGATAGCGATTTGTACCTAAAAAATACAAAATAAACTCAACACAATGAGGCCTTCTCTCCACCCTACCATATTGGGTCATGAAGCCTCATGGACTCTCACCAAACCCCTGAGCAAGAATATGCATTGCCCACCACTTTGATTAGTGGTGAAATTAATATTGCTTATTACAATCAATATAGAGTACATTAGGATCTAATTGTCTATTTGACCATTGTTACTGATTTTACAGTCACTATCATTATTCGAAAAGGTTGTTTGTAACACATTAGTTCATCAAATATTGCATTATGGATGGAGTATGGTCTAGAAAAATAAAAAAAAAAGTGTGAATTTTAGTGCAGTGATTATGCAAAAACAAAATGAACTACATAACATTAAGTATTTTACTCCATTATAATGATCATGAAAAAAAGCTAAAAATCATAGCTACAGTCCTATGCAAAAATTTCACTGCAAAGGCCAGACCATATACAGCTTATGTGTATACAAAGTGTGAATTTTAGTGTAGTGATCATGTCTAATTCATAGACAATATGTAAATCAGGAGATATCAAAGTTCTATATTTTATAATACATAACTTGCTCTGTACTTAAAATAGGATGAATGAAGCAATTATAATTTAGCCATACCTAGTGCATGCAATAGAATGTAGTATGTACAAAACAAAACAAGTCCCAATTTCCACCCTACCATATTGGCTCATGGAGCATCATGCGCTCTCACCAAACCCCCGAGCAAGAGAATAAATTGTCCACCACTGTGATCAATGGTGAAAGCAATGTTTTATCTACCAATGACTTAATACAAGATCTAATGGCATCAAAAGGCATGTGAAGCATGATTGTTTGGGTTGGGGGTAGCTACAAACATGAAAAGATTATCTGAAGTTTAGTGTAATAAACACACACCATTGGTAGACAATAAATAAATCAGAAAATATAAAGACTTATATAATTAATCACAAACATGATGCAATGCAGTTGTAGTAGAACACAGTAAGTAAATAAAATCTAGGCATACCTTTTGTACAAAATGGATTGAAGTCTAGACACATAAAAGGAGGCATGCTCTCCACCCTACCATATTGGGTCATGGAGCGTCATCAGCTATCACCAAACCCCCACAATTCACTTACCATAAAGTAGAGAAAATTTTCATGATCATGCCAATGAATAGTATTGTTGGAGACAATCGGCTTGTTTAATTTATAGTGCACTCCAATTGTTGGTATGTATGTTGTAGTATCTAGCAAAATACAAATGCGAGTCTTGACATAATCACAAAAAACACAGTTCAAGTGAGCAATTTAGTTGTACACATAGCAAATATAAAATGGAAGAGAACAAAATGAGGCCTACTCTCTAATATTGGGTGGCCACTACTCTGATGAATGGTGAAATCAAAATATATGTAATACCACAATTACATGTCACATATAAAAAATTATAAGGAAGTGAATTTAGACAGGGTGCAAATTCTATATGCATAGAGGTGAAGAGGAAAGGAGAAGCAATTCACTTACCATAAAGAAGAGAAAATTTTGATGATGATGATAATGAACAATTTTGTTGGAGATGATCAACTTGTTTGATTTATAGTTCACTCTAATTGTTGGTATGCATCTTGCGGTATCTTATAACAAAATAAAAAGGTAGGTCTACACGTAATCACAAAAACACATAGTTCAAGTGAGAAATTCAGTTGCTTGCTATTGGCTACAATATTTTTTGTATGCCTAACTTGTGAGACAAATATGAGCCTTTCTGAAGAGGCACATATATACGCATTGTTGATTGCACAAAGCACAAAAAAATTGTGACTGGCAAACCAATGGATAAAAATAACCTAGGCTAGCGAGCAATAGACCACAAAAAAAATTGGATTATGTTAAGAATTTTATTCCGTTGCAAACATATCCAGAAAATGGAGGCCATACAAAGAAGCACAAAAAAAATCACATTAACAAACCCATGCAAACCGCTGGGTTGTTTTTGGAAAGAAGGATTGGCAAAAAATTATCATAGGGGACACACTACAAAAGTTGATCCATGACTCAAAGAATATTGGTTTGAATAAACTATATATTCTTTCCTAATAGAACCTTACCAAAAAGGAAACAATATACCCTAAGACAGAGAATGACAATCAACACTGCCTTACAGAAAACAAGGCAACCTGTATAACATGAACTATTTCATTTGCTTGCATAGAGGAAACTAGCATCACTTTGCACAACTTTCCATGGGTACATCGTCTCATGTATGTGCTACATATTTTGGCAATGGTTGCAATAATACTTTGCATTTAAAACTCACCAAGCTAATTTCAAAGCAGTTTACGGTATTTTTAATAAGGCATTGTTCAGTGTTGGGTTGTGGATTGAGTTGCACAACATACGTAACAAACATTATAGCCAAGAACCATATGAAATCCATATCCAACATATCACTATCATTAGAGATCACAAAATAGTAGCAAGAACACTCGGTAAGCATTAGATGGATACCCAGACATAGTTACTTACATAGACAAATACATAATAGACGCATGTATCTACATAGAACTCTGTCAATATATTCTATGCACTGAGAACATTGAAAACAATATGAAAACAACATTCTCTTTAAAAAAAGTAACAGATACTTGTAAATATTGAATTGTGCATGCATATACACATATATATCCAATACATGTACATATATTTACACACATTTGTACCAGAAAGTTGTATGCATTGGTAAATTTCAATTGCATGCATGTATATTTATCTATATGCATACGTAAATGTACATCTCCAAAATAAAAAAAACTATTAAAAAGGACAACAACTCTATATAAATAAACAACATAAAATTAAATCAGAAATATACACTTAAAACAGAACGAAATTATAAGCAACATGAACAATAGAAAAGAAAACAAGTGTATCTTTTTTTCTTAAACATTATAAGTTATACTTTATTGTCTTAATATATAACCAGTCAAACAAACAACAAAGCAATAGAAGTAGAAAGGATTTAAGGTCTTTTTGATGTGACAAGCAGTGTGAGGGAACAAAGCAAAGTAAATGTCCAGTCAACATGAACTATAAGAAATATGAAAAGTCACAATTAGCTATGGTTGTTTTGGTGTTCAAGGTAGTACAACAACTATCTTTGGAGACTCTTGCAGGGAAGGATAAATAGCAGACAAATTTGATAGTAAGAGCTTGCACTCAGCTTCAAAGTTAACCCTTGCAACTTTCACTATTGTTGTTTTGAGTCTTGTTTTTGAATTATAAGTCTGAGTTTTAATTAAAGAACAGTGAAAACAAATGATGTGTGGGTGACAGAATTGATAATAGACTCAGTAGTAATTGAAGTGGTAGACTCATATTGCAACATGTAAAGTTGTTTTGCTGATATTTGTAATAGGCTTGTTGCAGCCTCATCAAAAGAAGTTGTCCAAATATTGCCTATGTAGTCTTCCATCTTTAGCTATAATAAATATTGAAAGTCATAGTTAGCTATTGTTTTCTAGCATTTAGGGCAGAACCATGTATTTTTCTCAGATTTTTCACACTTTTTATTGCATTTCCTACCATTCACCTCCAACGGACATGCAACATAACATAATGCATTAGTTTTTATATATTTTACTGTTGCCTTGAGAGTAGCTTGCAAAGTTTCTAGCAAGCCAAGGCAATGGTCGAACATATATGCAATAATGACTCCCATTTCCCAAAACAACCTTTTGAGACACTATCCAGGGGGGCTCAACAATAGGTGGATCAATATGTCCTCCTTCGATCAATGGTTGTGCTTCTAGTATGTTAGGATGTATATATAGAAGATTCCCTACAACTATGTTCAGAACAACTCCATTGAAGTACCCAACACGTGCATTTTTAACAGCAAGGATGAGAGTTGAACTAGGGGTGTACAACCTCTCCAACTCATCACCCTTTGCTTCCCAATTTGAGCCCCACAAATTAACATCAATTGAAAAGGATGAAAAATCATTAAGTAAATAATAATCCTCTAAATTGTTTGGGACTGATCCTTTATTGGTATAGTTGATACCATTCCTACATGCACCACAGTGCCAATAACATCAATCAAACTCTTATTAGTGCAATTTGCAATTTCATTTAATGGGGTGAATTTAAATACTTTCTCTGGCACAAAGGCCTTATCATCACAACATTTTAACATTGAGTTTTGATCCAAAATGATTTCCATCTAGTTGTTTAACTTATTAAATTTCCTATCTACCTGTCTCACCGATCCCTTTGACACATAATAAGTACTATGGCCCACCTCAACCCTATCATAATGCAACTCTGTTATGTCATTAAAACACGTAATCCATATTTCTCTTCCCTCCTTGTCAATAATATCAAAGATGAATACCTAGACCTCGTGCTCCTACTTGTTGTAATGGTGCATATCCCTCTTTGTTGTTACCTAGCCTTTTATCGTCCATTTGGTTTGGTAAACACTCAACCCTTTAATAGGGTTGATATTCATAGGAGCATCTTGCTGCCTTGGGGATGTAATAATTCCAAAGGTTGAGGCTTGTTTGGATGGGGAGGGTGAGTCACAACCAACTATTTATTCTTTTTGATCTCTAAAAAAATATCTAGGTTTTCCAATTAGTTGGCAATCTATCATTTTGACATCTAGGGATAGTATGGCAATTTCCCTAGAATGAAATGAACATTAAATACTTTAAAAGGTATCCCCCACAAACAAGGAAGTAGGAAACTACAAGTACAAGCAAGGTAGAACTATATCTAACCTCGATTCCCACAAATTTCTAGAAAAATATTTTGTCAAGCACAAAATCGAACCTATTTTTAATTCCCCTATAAACAAAAGGTCATTGTATTTTGTAGGAAAAGTTCCCAACTACATGTGGGTTCCATCAGAGAGGACAACTTTGTACCAATCAACTGGGCTTTGATCACCTCCTATTTTTTGGAAAGACATTAGTTGGAGGACTAGAGATGTGACAACATCTCCAACATCTATAGATCGTAGCACATGTCTTGTTAATGCTGGATTCACATTTGTAGCCTACAAGGCAATTAAACTCAGCATCTAGTGGTAGCAATGAGATATTTATGACTATGACTCAACTCTAAAAGCAAACAACAATATTGACACATTTGGAAACTGAGACATTTTCCCCTCTAACACATAAGTTACTTTGAAATGGCCAATAAATTGAAAGGGAAACCAAAGACAAAGAGTTCAAGTATAAATAAGTTAGAACATATATGATAGCAATTGTTAATTCAAATGAAGCGTATTCTTGGTTTGTTTGGTGCACTTGAGAAATTGTCAATATAATTGGTAGTAGAAAAAATCTAAACAAGAAACAGACTTACAGGACTGGTGCTCGATGATTGTTAGTGAGCCTCATAAAAGCTAGAGGCTAGCAACATTGTCATGTTTGCTCTTTTAAAAATTGAGAGTTGCAACACTGGCAACTGACTACAAGGTCTATGACTTCAAAACACAACATGGGCACTCAATTTTTTTGCACAGGCATTAAGAATATGACAGTAAAGGTTTAATAAAAATAAGG
>VDFB02136807.1:0-14166 GCA_007258455.2 Sequoia sempervirens
CTTCAATGTATTTGAACCAGAAACAGAATTGCTAACAGCCATTACCAAGCTATTCCAGCCTTCAGGCAAAGAACACAGAATCAAAAGAGCCCTAACTTCTTCATCAAAGTTTACTTTTATAGAAGTTAATTGACTGGTGACTGTATTAAACTCATTTAAATGATCAGTAACTGACCCACCTTCTACCATTTCATATTAAATAAACGCTTCATAAGAAATGCCTAATTCGAAGCAGAAGGCTTTTCATATAACTTCGCCAGGGTTTCCATCAACTCTTTAGTTGTCTTTCTTTGTTAATATTAAGCGCCCATAGGTGTACCGGGCACAAGCGAATACTACCAAGAGCCTTTCTATCCAAGATATCCCAGTCCTCATCTGACATTGCTGCGGGTTTCTTGGTTTTCCCTTCCAATGGCCGCCATAAATCCTTCTGATAGAGATAGTCCTCCATCTGCATCTTCCATAACTGATAGTTCTGCCCGTTAAACTTCTCAACCTTTTTACCCTCGTCTGCCATTACTCCCACTCAACCGTGAGACTCCCACTCAACCGCGAGATCTTCCTACAGACGATAATCGAAACACAACCCGCTCTGATACCACTTGTTAGGGTTAGAGTTGGCAGATCTAACAATTAAATGTAGATTTAATAAACAAAAACAGAGAAACTAAAACATTCATAGAATAAATTATAACACAGAGATTTAACGTGGTTCACCCAATTTTGGGCTACATCCACCAAACCGCAGCCATCCAACACTTTTATTATCCAGTGTAAAACCTTATTACAATCTTGCGAATAATCGCGTTTTTCATCATACTGAAATACCCATCCGAACCCCTTTTTACCAAGCTTAGAAGCTTCCAGATTTTCGGGTTCTACAAAATCGGATTTTTCCTTTTTCATTGTTTTTCCCTTTTTCATTGATCCGCAGCGAGAAAGTGGAAGAAATTTTTCGAGTGCCTTGCGAACCGCTTTCGGAGACTGCGCCCGAACCCCCGCCCGGGGCCCAGCCCGGCCCCGGACCCCGGCGAGGGCGGGGGGCCAGGGTGTACAGTATACCATGGGCTATACAGTATAGCATGATCAGTCGCCACATACCAACAGAACAAACATTGTTTATATAGCAACAGGTGGAAACCTACCTAGCTTGACAGAACACACAGATACCATCGAACAACACACCGACCAACCCACCCATCCAACCCACGATTGAAACACCCCAAAACACTTTCATCCCACCCCTTGATTTGCAAAATGATGTGACGACACAAATCAGGTTGCTCTCGCAACAAGTGCTAGATCTTCAATCAGGGTGAACAACGAAGACACCAAGAAACTTGTGTCCCTATCCATTTGATAGGAGCCTAGTAATGAAACCATTCCCTAAGGGATTTGAGATCCCAAAGTTTAACAAATATCGAGGGACGAGAAACCCTGAAGATCACATCAGGGAATTCTAGGTACATTGCATGGAAGTCACATACGACGATACTTATCTAATGCGACTATTTCCTAGGAGCTTGGCAGGCCATGCCATGGAATGGTTGTCTCGCTTACCTTCAGGCATTAGAACATTCCAAGAAATTATGGACACATTCATTAAGAATTATGCATGCAACATTGCAATGGATGTTAGTCTAGAAGAACTCTCGACTCTAAAACAAGGAAAGGGTGAATCATTTGCTTCATTCTTACAACGATGGCGATCCAAGGCCAATCAGAGCAAGTGGACCATGCCAGAAGAACAACAAGTTTGTACCATCATCGCCAACCTTGAAGGCCACCTGACATTTCATCTCAAGGTTTAGGGCATCACCACATATGATCAGTTGATTCCCAAGGCACTAAGAGCCCTTATAACTCAACCTGCAGAATCAACATCATACCATGAACAAAAAAAAAACCACCACCATCCAATTACAATGATAAACCTCGCACATGGGAAAGAAACAAAAACATTACTAATGATAGTGTCGTTGATGCCAAGGTGGTCATTAGTGCTCCTCGCCAAAATACACCCACACCACAAATCCAAATCCAACACCAAAACAATCATCACACGACACACCAACCAAACAACAATCCAACAATCAATAATCTCAATGATCAAAGAGGACCACCCCAAGGAAAAAGTTATCCCAAGTGAAAATACACCACTTTGGGGGAACCACTTGAGGACATAATGAAAAAGTTGATAAATGAAAAAAATCATCAAAGCTCCTACATTTGAGAATTACCAAGAACCGGATGTTAAACCTCCTTGCTATAACGAGAGTCAACTTTGCAAATTCCATAAAATCAAAGTCCATACCACAAATAGTTGCATGAGATTGAAAAAAATCATCCAAGATCTCATCAACAAAAGAATCATAAACGTGGAACAACCTATAGGAAATCAGGATCTTAAGATATACACGAATCCAATGCCGAATCATGGCAACAAAGGGAATAAAAATGATAAAGGGAAAGGTACCCAATCAAATGTAAATCATGTGTATGAAACAATCGTCGCCTCCCTAGATGAAAATTGCATGGTCATTACTATCAAGGGTGCCTATGTCGAAGATTGTGGAGTCACCACAAGAGGCGGCAAAGTAAGCATCACAGGATCATCCCAGCCAAATAGAGTCCCTACATCTAGATCCATTCCTAATGGCTACAATGTCCTAAATCAACTCAAGAAGATGCCAGTGCAAATCTCCATCATGGAGTTGCTAAAAATATCATCTGCCCATAGGAAAATCCTTGAACAAGCATTGGCCTCATCCACTGTCCTCGCAGATCTTGATGTGGAGCAATTCCAAGCTATGGTCAGAAATATCAGTACACCTAATATTCTTACATTCTCTGACCAGGATTTCCCTGCTCAACCATCTCAAAACCGTGCACTTCACTTGGAAGCCATAGTACATAAAAGTAAAGTCAAAAGGGTCTTGGTGGATGGAGGTGTGGGTTTGAATATCTATTCTCTTAGCCTCATCAAGCAGTTGAAAATATTAGAAGATTCTATCGACAAATGGAAAGGTATCACAATAAGAGCATATGACAATCAAGAAAGAGTGTCCCAAGGCACGATCAAACTCCTTATTCAAGTAGGGCCAACTCTTATGGAAACCACTTGTCAGGTCTTGGACCTTGACTTGCCATATAATATACTCCTAGGACGCCCATGGATTCATGCAATGAAGGCAATAGCATCGATTTTTCACCAATGTGTGAAATTTACACATGAAGGACAAGAAGTGACCATCCTTGGAGATCCCGAACCTTTCTCATACTGTACTACAAAATCCCCCAAGTACCAAAAAATGATGAGGGCCCATCCACACCGTACATCGATCCCGCCACCCTCGCATCCACTTCTGAGACAGAGACACCCACCATTCCCACCATCTCCAACATCAAGCTCATCATCCAGGATGATAGTTGTGGAAGCTACAAGCTCCCTAACAATGCTTTTGTGGTAGGAGAGTTACCACAATCTCCTAGATCACGGGGACATCCATGAGAAAATCAAGCTTCCACATCACAAACGTCTCCTGAAGACTATCCCGAATTCACAAGCTGGGGAGACCTTGGCTAGGAAGTTATTGAGGAAGATCTATCACATATGCTATATCAAGATGAAAGACCAGCAGCTAATTTAAAAATGGATGAAAGAAGCAAGGGTCTACAAATGATGCTCGCAATGGGCTACGACAGAAATCAAAGATTGGGACAAAACAACAATGGGCTCATAATACCTATCATGTCAGAGACGTGACCAATAAAAAACCTTGGCCTTGGATATACCCCTTTAAGTATAACCATACGTGGCCAAAGTCCTCCAGTTAGAATGGTTAATATTTCTCCTCAGCCAACCGTAACAGAAGTACGCTTACCAATATCCATAGGTAGAGACATACATAACTTTATAACTGACATTTATAATAGTAGTGATGACAAGGATGCCATGACCAATCTACCTAGGTTATTTGAGGATACTGCCCTTTGCATGATTAGCACCCGCTCCTTTGAAACAAACCATCAAGATCATGAAATCCACTTAGTATACTCCCAACTGATTGGCTATGACCAACAAGGACCACCGGTTCTTGATACATTCAAAAATGATGAGGCACTCTTGGAATTCATGGGACTAAGGGATAACATTCCAGATGGGGATCACAAAGGAGGGTTTATAATGGAGTTGGACACACATTCCTATTATGGGGAAACGATTGAATCCTTTAGTCGCAAAAGTGAGAAACTAAGAATCATATCCAAGTCCTTAAGTGAAAACCACATTGTGGCACTCTCTGACCAGAAAAAAGTAAAAAGAAAGGACACATCCAATGGTGAAAACCTCTTCGAGGCGCCCAAGGAGGGGGGATTCAATCTTCCTTTAAGAGCTATTCATTAGGAAAAGTCAGTAGTCTTGGCTGAAAAATGCAATCCAATCAACCTAGGAACAAAGGAAACCCCGCATATCACATTCTACGTAGAATCACTACTATCAGAAGAGCAAGAGCTCCTAGCAGCATTCCTAAGGGAAAGGAAAATAAACTTTGCATGGAGTTATGCTGACATGCCAGGGCTTGATTCAGAGACTGTGGTTTATCACTTAGCAGTATATCCAGAAGCAAAGCCTGTCAAACAAAAACTTTGAAAAATGCATCCTCAGATCACCCTATTAGTTAAAATGGAGCTAAAGAAGCTATTGGATGCAGGGTTCATTTGACCAATCGATTAACCAGAATGGATATCAAACTTGGTACCTATTGCAAAACCTGATGGAGCCACTAGAATATGCATAGAATTCAGAGATTTGAACAAGGCATGTCCAAAGGATGACTTCCCGCTTCCCAATATCGACATGATAGTAGATATGACAGCAGAACATGAGATGCTATCACTAATGGATGGATTTTTAAGATACAATCAGATCATGATAGCAAAAGAGGACCAACACAAAACAACTTTCACTTTTCCATGGGGGACTTACTATTGGAACATGATGCCATTCAGCCTAAAGAACGTAGGAGCAACATACCAAAGGGCCATGACATTAATATTCCATGACATGATCCATAAGATGGTTGAAGATTATGTCAACGACATCCTAGCTAAATCCAGAAAAAGAAAAGATCACATAGCAATCTTAAGTGCTATTTTTGACATATTGGAGGAGTACAAAGTCAGACTAAATCCCAAGAAATAAATCTTTGGCATACAATCAGGTAAATTGCTAGGTTATATAGTGTCCATGAGGGGTATTGAGGTGGATCCAGCAAAAGTGAAAGAAATCCTCGAAATGGAAGCACCAAAGAAATTAAAAAAATTGAGAGGCCTCCAAGGAAGACTTCAATCCATTCAAAGATTTATAGCACAACTGCGGACAAACATAACCCATACTCTCACCTACTCCACAAGGGAGTAGTGTACAAATGGGATACCAAGTGTGAAGAGACATTCAACAAAATCAAGGAATATCTACTGACACCACCAGTCTTAATGCCACCCATCCCAAAGAAACCATTGATCTTATACATATCAACAACAATAGCAGCCCTTGGAGCTCTCCTAGCTCAGCATGATAAAAATGACATGGAGAGGGCTATCTACTATATCAATAGAACAATGGTTGGGCATGAGCTAAACTATTCATTCATCAAGAAAGCATGCCTCACAGTAGTGTTTGCATCACAAAAATTCAGACATTACATGTTGGCACACAAGATAAAGCTCATCGCCAAAATCAACCCTCTCAAATATTTACTATCAAAGGCAATGCTCACGGGAAGAATGGCCAAATGGGTGATGATATTGTCAGAGTATGACATTGAGTATGTTGAGCAGAAAGCAATCAAGGGTCAAGTCATTGTGGATCAACTAGCAAAAGCACCAATCTATTCAGAGAACCCTCTCGTCTCAGAATTTCTAGATGAATCCATTTTTAATCTCAATATAGCTGACCCTTGGAAACTATACTTTGATGGTTCATACACACAGCATGGATTAGGATCCAGCATATTATTTATTACTCCACAGGGGGATTGCATACCAAGGTCTTATAAACTGGCATTTCCTTGCACTAATAATATTGCAGAATACGAGGCCTTAACCATAGGTCTCAGAATAGTAGTGCAGTGGAATATCATAGCTCTTAGGGTATACGAGGATTCTCAATTGATCATAAATCAAGTAAATGATGAATACCAGAAAAAGGACGACAAGCTTACTCCATACAAGAAATTGGTGGAGACCCTTAAGGAGTCCTTCGTTGAAATAACATTTGAGAAAATTCCTAGAACCAACAACAGAGTAGCAAACGCTATGGCGACAATTGGGTCCTTATTGGATATGCCTCACAACACTCCAAAATATGAATTCCTGATTGAACAACTTCTCGTACCTGCATTCGAGGTACCTGAATTAGAATTTTTATGTGAAATCGTTGGTCTTGGCGATCCTTAGTATCACGACATCTATACATACCTTCACATAGGAGTCATACCCACTGATTTACCCTCAAAACTAAAGTGAACCTTCATAAAAAATGCATCTAGATTCGTCATCCTGGGAGATACTCTATACTGTAGGAGCATAGAAGGAACCCTACTACGCTGCCTAAATGATGAGGAGGCATTAACCACTCTAACTGAAGTACATAATGGTATTTGTGGTTTGCACTCGAGCGGAATGACCATAGCTAAGAAACTGCTGAGGATGGGGTATTATTGGCCCACAATGGAAAGGGAAACACATGAGTATGCCAGAAAGTGTCTACAATGTTAGTAGCATGGGGACCTTATCCATGCTCCAGCTCAAGAGCTTCATCCTATCGTCACACCATGGCCTTTTTCACAGTGGGGCCTCGATCTCATTGGAAAGATAACTCTGACTTAATCTAACGGCCATAAGTTCATCATAACTGCAATAGAGTACTTTACTAAGTGGGTGGAAGCCATACCCATGACATACATAACTAGAGGATCTCAATTTTATCTGAACTACCTCATTTGTGATTTTTGTTATCCCACAAATATTATCTCGGATAATGGGACACCATTCAAGAGCTAGGAGGTCCACGAATTGTGCGAGAAATTCAAAATCCAACATCGCTTCTCCACCCCATACTATCCCCAGGCAATGGCCAAGCAGAAGCCACAAACAAGACCGATGCGAAAATCCTCAAAGCAGTCAATGGCGGGGTGCGTGGCTGGCACCACAACAATCTTTCCCTACGGGCCCTGCTCCAGACCATCATCCGCGCCTTTGGGTGCCACCCCTTCTCCTTGGTCTACGGATCATGGGGATTTGGCCTCCCCATAGAGGTCGAGCTCCCATCCCTTAGGATATCACTGCAAAACCTCATCACTGATGAAGACTACTGAGTGTCAAGATTGAACGAGCTAGAGCTACTAGATGAGCGACATATGGATGCTTTGAATCATTTGCAAGTCTATCAGAGTAGACTCAAACGAAGCTACAATAAGAAAATAAGAAGCATGAATTTCCAAGTTGGAAGCCCGTTTAAAATCGAAGAAGAATCCCAAACCCAAGCAGCAAAAGGAAAGTTTGAACCCTAATTGGTTTAGGGCCTTTTCATCATCACAATAAGTTACAAATTCGAGGAGGCATATAGTTATCCAACACGAGAAGAGAGAACCTGCAATAAGAACCCTATGAATAGCTCTCATCTCAAAAGTTTTATGCCTAAATCTTTCAAGGTATAGAATTAAAAATCAAAAAAATCAAAATGTCCTAAAAAATGGTTGCCGGCGAAAACACGGCAAGCGGTGATCTTGGTAACAACAAAAAAATAAAAAAAAGCAAAAAATCCAACAAAAAAATTTAGAAAAAGGATAAAGAAAATTAGTAAAGAGAAAAAAGCATGCTCTAGTGAAAACCACTTTGGTGGCACTTTGGGCAAGTACCTTGGTGAAAACTTGGCAAACAGGCGCCTTGCGTAAATAAGCACTTTCCATCCACCAGGATCTTTACGGCTTTTTCTGCATCATCCATCCATTTCGCTTCCATCATCCATCGCATTCAGGTCTCCATCCATCACTCATCCGCTCACATCTGCACCATAGCTTGGTCCTGTTTTCATATCATGATCCCTCTTAGTACTACTCGACCCATCCTCAAGGTCAGCTTATCCTGCCTTTATCAGAGTAGTCTATTGCATCACACTGGGGGCATGCTATTATCGGATCAGATTCATGTATAATCTTAAATTCCTCAAAATAGAAAATCCAAAAACATCAAAAAATCAGAAAATCCAAAAACATAAAAAATTATCAAAATCCCAAAAATAGGTCAAAATTTCAAAAAGTCAAAAATAGGGTTGTCCTGTCAAACTACGTCATCTCTGAGCTTGAACGTAGGCAAGGTTGATCTTTGATCATCCCCCGAGACACTTAGGTTAGTCCTTTAGGAGTCTATCATAATAATTTGACATTTCATCATGTATATCTTCATTTGTAAATCAGTCAAGTCGTCAGTCAAACTACGTGGTCTCTACGTATATAATGTAGGCAAGGATAATATGTTGATCAGCCCTCGAGGCCCCTAGGATAGGTCCTTACGTTAGTCTCTTGGTCAAAATCTCAGAAAATCCCAAAACATTGGAAAATCAAAAAATGAAAACATTTGAAAATCTTGAAAAAAAATACCAAAAATAGCCTCAAAACATTGTAAAACTCCAAAAACATCCAAATATTTGAAAAAATCCATGCATCTCATCTTTCTTTCACTTGCAATAACATAATTCATAATAAACGATCGTCATCCTCAACCTTTGGTGAAACAGTTAGAAGCAAGCCTAGCAGGTCGAAAGTTAAACTCAAAAAAGTCAAGTCTCAGGTCTAAGTCAGTGCATAAGCAAGTTGGTCACCTCTTCGTATCGGTAACTCATCATCCAAATTGGTCCCATATCAATAATCATTTAGAAAGCTTTGGATAAATGAAATGACGTGCCGTCATCCACTAACATGTCCTAGGATGAATCCTTCCTACAATGGGAATTATCTTTTGGCAATAGTTTCGGGTCTTATCCTTTAAAACATATTCCCTTTTGGTTAGCAGTATTGAAGAACATCAACTTGTTTGTTTGCTTTATATTTGTCTTTTGTCTTATCTTATTGCGCTCAGTCTAAGGACCTCTCGATGAAATCCGAACGAAGGATTTAGAGAGATAGGAATGGGGCAACGATCATTATCTTTTTGTCTGCTATGCTTGTTGGACGTTCTTGTAATATAACCTTGGCGAATACTTGCTTTGTTAGGTATGTATGGAGGAGGTCTAAGACAACTTGTTGACTATTGCATGGATAGGTTTACCTTTTTGTGTTTTGGTCCGAGATGTTTGAAACTTCTAAAGTGCATCCTAGCAAGGTTTCCGTATGCCATGTGTGAACAAGGATACTCCTATCTGCTTGTCAAGTCAAAGTCCATCTCACTAGGTACAACACCATCCTGGTTGTCTATACCTTGATGCATCGTACCACGTGTGTTATCAAACATAAGAAAATGTGGCCCTTTGAAAATCCTAATTCCTTGGAAAGTAATCATCATCATCATCATTTGCATCATCTTGTGTCTTGTTGAAATGACTTCTTTCTTTCCTTGCTAACCGTACTAACAAGGTACTATGACAGTTGACTATCATCATCATCATCGTCATCGATCCTGCATCCATAAATCATTAGCATATTGCATAAACATATCATATAGGAAATATATGCATCACATTTCCATAATCATATAAACATGTCATCATAAGCATTCTTCAAAAATATATGCATCCATTTCATTGCATTTCATCCATTATATTGCATCACATTACATCTATCACATAAATCATCACATAACATTTACAAGAGCATTTCATAATCATTTTTTGCATAATCATAAACAATAGGTATATAAGCATTTAATTCATTTGCATACACACTTGCATAACATCATGACATCATCTCATCACATTACATTCATATTACATTATGCACCATCACATCACTTTGCATTAACATAACATCACATCTTATTAAATGCATCACATACATTACATCATCATTTAATACGTTTAGGATAATAACATTTGTTAGTCTAAGCATCTCATAAAACCATCTCATTTGCATTACACCATTTCATTTGCATCATATCACAACCATCACATTCATATTACATCATCCATATCATCTCATAAATAGCATCACAAACCATTCATTGCATAAATCATCCCACATAAGCATAAATAGAATAGTCCATCACATGCAAAGCATATATGCATTCATAATCATTTATAAACATAAGTCACATATCACATTTGCATAAAATAGATCATCATATAGACAAACATCATTGCACATCATATCATAGGTTAGCATAATATAGATCTGCTAGTCATAATCATTGCATAAGTATCATTAGAAATAAATGCATCCATAACATATAAAAGTAAAATCATCCATGCATAAATAAAGAGTACACATTGCATCACATCAAAATCATCATCGACTCATATATCATCAATAACATAACTGTCATAGTACAAAAATAAATTGGATCACTGTACATATATGTCAATCAGTACAAAGGGCCCATCGGGCTATCAAAAATGAGCCCATAAGGCACAAAAAGTATCATAACATCTCGATCAAGCTCAGTCCCTATGAATGCTGCCCTCACCCCTATTACCGTGAGCCTTTGCTGGTCTGTGGCTGGCCCGCTCTGAATATTCTAGGACTCTCTCTGCTCTGGGTATAGCCTCATGATAGTATCGCCGATAGTACTCAGCCTCTCAGACGACATCCCTGTAGGATCGAACTGACACTGTACCTTGGGAGGAGGAGGCTATCATGCTCTCTATCTGCTGTCTCTGACCTAGCTTAGTGGCTGCCTGTAGCTTTGTAGCCTGTCTCTGCTGCACGACCTGATCCCTCTCAGCTCTGAGCTGCTCTCTCTCAACGCTCGCCTAATCTCTCTCGACTGTCACAACCTAAACCTAGGCCTGCAGTTGCGCAATCAAAATGTCTCGAGCATCTTCCTGTCCTATCGGCTGCACCTGCGGCTGCACCTGAGGAGGACCCTCGTCTCGTGGTGGTGGGACTGGTGGCACCTGCTGTTGGTCCAACATGTGCACATCTCCCTAATCTGGCTGCACTGGAGGCACAAATGGTGGATCCTGTCGAATCTCAGCTCTCTGTCCTCGTCCTCCCCCTCTACCTCTGACTCTCCGCACATTTGGGACTGCACTTGGTATCGTCACCCGAAGTGGAGGTCTGAACCAATCCTTGTACACCTGAGTTGTGCCTAGATCTACAAGTCCCTGATCATAAGCCCACAGTCGGGCCACCAGCTGCCTGAAGCTGTCCACGGCCTCTGAAGCAGGAATGTACTGCCCCAATGACACCTGCGTCATGGTGCGGGCAAAGATGGCTACATAGTCATCATCAGGCCGATCCTATGGCTCTCCAAACTAACATTGCATGCACTCGGGCAAGTACCTCTCAATCATAGTGTGGTCCCACCCCTGCATATACCGATCCTGGCGGCAGTAGAATAGCTGATCGGCATCATCGGCCCATCTAGGCTAACCAAGGTACGATCGTCAGGTGAAAACTAGCATCTCGTCTAAGACCCGCCTCCAGTAGGGGATCTCGTGCTCACCGGTGTGTGTAAAGCACACACCGCCTCTGTAACGACACACGAGGGGATCGTCTGGTCCCATCAGAACTGGAACGACATGTGGATGTAGCACAAAAATGTGCTCCCATGCCCAGACATGAAGTAGAGTAACCCCTGCCCCCAGTGCTCTACCGTCCATATAGACATACTCGTGGAGGTCTCTATAAATTGAAGCTAAAAGAATAGGCCCCCAAGAAAAATGAACTGTCTGTCTTAGACCATCTGCTCCCAGCAGTATCCCTATCCAGGACTGAAGTATCACCCTCGTCTGTCTGGGGTAACAAGACCTAAAATGATAGCTGCAATCACCCAGCGGTAGGGAGGGGCCAAGATCCTATGTTGCTCAAGCTCTGTCTGTCCCTCACAGAAAACAATGTCCTGTGTCATGAGGACTCTGTGGTAGGCCTTGCGCCCCTCGTCTATATCAAAAATTGCCCATCGGCCATGAATCGACAATCATAGAATACACCAAACATCCTCTAGGGTGACAGTGGCCTCACTAGTGGGAAGATGAAACAAAGACGTCTCGCTGTGCCACCTCTTGGCCAGTGCTCATAGCATCCCTAGGTGAGTGCGCATGGGCGCCGCATACACAATGTGCCATAACTCCGCAATCCCGAGTTGATCCTAGTCCCTGTCACTTAGGTCCTGCAAGAAACCAACCAAGTCCCGTGACCTGTGCTCTCGCGAGTAGAGCTCCCTCGTTGCATCCTGCATCAAGGAAGGTCATTGTGTTAAATTTTTTGAAAAATTCCTTATCAAACGTTCAAAAAACTTCCCCAGTGGTGCAACTCGTGATGGTGTCGCAATTTGATTGTAATCAAACTCCGATGCTAGGGCTTCAAAGGGAAAAATTGGCATCGCCGTGGTGCACTTTATCATCCAGCGTCATAGTTTGCATGAAATCGGCATCGCCGTGTCGCACTTTTTCAAACCGCCCCGCTAGCCCTGAGCTCAGCGTTGTAGTTTTTAAATTCCAAATTGCACCACTGCGGTGCAAAATCACACCGAACGACGTAGTTTGATTGTCGAGCGGCACTAGATAGCGCCGCTGTAGGCGGACCGACTCTTTAAAGCATTAAATGAGGCATTAAATGAAAAAATGAAGCTTGGGTAAGGGTCGCATACCGATGCCATGATATCAAGTGGACGCTGGTATGTCTGAACTCAGTCAGTGATGTGCAGGGGAAGCTGTTGTTGTGCCATATCGTCAGGAGATCAGAGCTAAAATCTCAAATTTACTATTGGAGGTGTTTGAAAATGACTTGAAAGTGAGCCCTTGGGCCCCTTTTAAGCCTGAAAATTAGGGGTTTTTCACTCTAATTGGCTATCTTGTTAGGGTTTTGGACCCTCGAACTTGTTCCTGTCTAGTTGAGGCCTGTTTATATCTTTTTATTGTGTTTAGACACATTTTTAGCCTCTTGGAGCTTTTTCGGACCTTTCAGGTACTTTGTCCTCTTTTTTTGCGAGATCACCCAAAAAATTGGAATTTTCATCCAATATCTCGAGGGGGAATTATAATGGCATGTTTCTCTCCCCATGTAGGAGTGGGGAAAGTTTTTAAAATATCAAAATTTTTTGCTTCGATCGAGATCGTTTATTCTTTGAACCAACGCAACAAGTGCATTGATTCAAAGAGGGGAAAAATGTAG
This sequence comes from Sequoia sempervirens, assembly GCA_007258455.2. Classification (NCBI taxonomy): domain Eukaryota; kingdom Viridiplantae; phylum Streptophyta; class Pinopsida; order Cupressales; family Cupressaceae; genus Sequoia; species Sequoia sempervirens. Next base: position 13,332 of record VDFB02136807.1, read on the forward strand.
ACACGTAAAATATACTGATTGACATTGTGCACATGTTCCTGACTTACTAACATCGTTTCTTCCTGAATCACTCCTCAGTCTAACCATTTAATAAAATCTCCTTATTTGATTAAATCCATCAATATTCCTCTCTTAATTGAATAAATCATTTCATCTAATTAAGTCAATCTCTTTTGTTAATTAAATCAATCCATCTGATCTAATTATCCCTATTTAATTAAATAATCAATTTATTTGATTAAATCTCTAAAGTCTATCCATTAAATTAAATAAATTAAAACCTTATTTGATTTAATCTAACACCATCTCTTTTAATTAAATAAATCAAAATCCTTATTTAATTAACCTTTTGTCATATTCCTCTCTTATTTGATTTAAATAAACCCATTAATTTGAGTCAAATGGGTCACATCATCTAACTTCTCTCATTAAATTAATTAACCCTTGATTAATTTAATCTAATCTCATGTCACTTCCTCTAGATAATGCAAGTTGCACATGAAAATAGATTTAATTCATTTATTAAATCTCTATTTTCCTCATAAGGCATCTTTTGGAATATTCTCTCAATTTGAATTCAAAAATTCCAAGTCAACATGTACATCCAACAAGGCAATAAATTCATCTTACATGTCCTTTTCCTTGAGCCAAGTGGCATTTATTGCATTTTCCCTTCCCTCTTACATGTCATTTCAACAAATTTGAAATTCAAAATTATGCATTTATTGGCACATTCCCCAAATCTTGCACATCCTCCATCCATTCATAGATTGACAAGTGGCATCATGCCATTGGATGAATGTTAGTCCCACATTGCTCAAATTTGTACATTCAT
>VDFB02136811.1:0-14288 GCA_007258455.2 Sequoia sempervirens
AATTTACCTTTAAGTTTAGATATCACCTTGTCCCATGAGGTGATTTTATACTTTCCTTGCTTCCTCCTCTTTGATTGAAAGTAGTCCCACCATACCAAAGCATGGCCCTGCAACTTTATCTTTGAAATTTTTACTCTTTGCTCCTCAGGAACCTCATCACATTCAAAATTATTATCTAATGCAGCAATCTAGTCAAGTAGTTCTTCATCATTTAAACTTCCACCATATTTAGGAACATCAATTTTTACCTTAGGCTTGTCATCCTCCACTGCCTTCAGCAACTTTGCAATTCTTTGATCCTCTGGAGTAAGCTCTTCTGGAGGAACATCTAGAGTTACTAGTGAAATAAATCATGGCCTGATAAAATAATGAATATCTATGACTTTTGGTTGTTGGGTATTCGTGCATTTTGAAAAATCTATTAGCTTCATTGTGGACTCATTTCATTCATTACAAAAATGATGGATTTTGCATATAGAATTTCTGAAAACAATTTCAAATGGCTATTTTTTTAATGAAGATCTAGGTTTTGTAAAAACTATTACATTTTGAAAAGGGAGCTTTGATTTATTCTTGTCAGAGTTTTTTTTTTGTAGCCTACTGTATAGGCATTGCTCATGTTAATCCATCATCTTTCGATCATCATTCTACTAGTTCATTTTCTAAAAATAGAATGGGGGTTTTAGATTCCTTTGAAAAATGAAATATATGAAGATTTTTTGTTGGTAGACCTATATTTGAAAATATATATACATAGTTTTTGATCACTGCGAAAATAAGAAGGTGATTCTATGATATCATAACTTACTGTTGTATCAAAAATGAAATTGTGAAAAAGCTTTGTTATAAAAGTTTGAAAAAATGATGCAGAGTAATATGAAAAAAAATAAACCTCTTTTTTTAATATTTTAAGGATTCATGTTGAATCATTAGGGTATTAGATAGAGAGGTATGTGTGAGCTAAATGAAACAAAGAGATCCTCTATGTTATTGTAATTTTGTAATCTAAAAAGGGGTTGGTGCTCCTTGAGATTGGTGTCTCTAAATGAGGGGTTGGTGCTCCTTGATATTGGTGTCTCTAAATGAGGGGTTGGTGCTCCTTGAGTGGGTGCTCAGAAATTGGCCTGTAAGGCATTGTAAGTTGTGGTTTTTGAAGTTAAGCAAGTGAGGCAGTTTAGGAGTGGTTTTTCTACCCAAGGAGGGTTTTCCACTCAAAAAATTATTTGTCTTATGGTCTCTTTGTTTTGATGTCATAATGCTTCTTGATTGTGATAATTTTGTGAGTATCAATCTGAGCATTTTTGAATGTTAGCTTCCTCATCTTTGAAAATGGTTATATCAAAATGTCTTTCACAAGTGTTCTATCATTGTTGAAAGTTTTGATTCAATAAAAGGTATTTGTTTGATTCATAACTCAAGAATTGTTATAATGTGCTTCAAGTTTTTCTTGTGTCATCTTGTTGCACTGTTGTTGCAGTGTCTTATAAAGCTACATTGAAATCAATTGGTTAAGTAGTTATTCAATAATGTTGGTTTTCATTTACACAGTCTTATGAGTTGCACTTGTACTGTCATCATGCTTTGATTGTTAAACATTGTCAATCACAATTGTTTTAGAAAATGCAAGATATCTCACTCAAATCATATTGGCATAAGTTTTCTAATGGAATAAGTTGATGTTGTCATATCTTTATTTACCCCTTTTCATAAATGCTTTCAAAGTGATTACTCTACTCTATTGTCAATAGAAAGGATATCAGAATTAAAATTCTTGGTTGAAGTTGAAAAAGGTTTAGATACTAATTCACCCCCCCCCCTCTCAGTGTTTTTCCATAACTCCAACAATTGGTATCAGAGCGTAGGGTTGATAGGTCTAAAAAACCTTGGATTGATTATGGTTTTGGAGTTTATTAATATTGTCACAAGTCTAAGAAATTACTTATGTTTGATTCAAACTGTGTTTTATGAAGACATATCTAGTCTCAATTGATGTTGGTGTATAGATCCATACCCATACATAAGTCTAACCACCTAGGGTTTCCTAGTCATGGAGTATTTTTCATGGGTAAGTGCAAGAGAAACAAAGGTCAAAAGAAAGCCCCTAGTGTCAAGCAAAAATTTGATAAACCAACTTTCGTCAAATCCCTACCAGTTGACACTAAAAATGATCCTATAGTTTGTGAAGAAGAAGATCACTTAGTAAGTAACTTTGAACAAGAATTTGGTGAAAAATAATATGAAGATGGTGAGTATGAGGTTGATCTGGAAGGAGAACTGCTTGCTGCCTTAGATGAACTTAAAAGGATTAAACCAGAAAATCAGGAACTTAAGGTACAACTTCAAAAGAGTATTAATACTAATTAGGCATTAAACCAAAACTATGATAAATCTGAAAAGATTATTGAAATTTCTAAAAGGTCAAATGGTTGATAGAAAAAGGACTGAAGAGGAACTAGAAGTCAAGTTAAAAGACAAGGATGAAGTGTGCAATAAACTAGAATATGAGATTGCTTCTTTAAAGAAATGTTCAGATAATGATTCCTTGTTAAAAGAACTAACTCTTAGAGATGATATGATTATAAGTCAAAAAATTGAATTGAAGAATGTAAGAGGATAGCTGACGTTGTGAGTTCTAATTTGGAGATTAAAAAGATTGTCTAAAACTTGAAGGAGAAGTAGTTGCATTAAGAAAAGAGCTTGAAAGTGTCAAGATTCAATTAGGTAAAAATCAGAAATTTGACCATAGTACTAATCTATTGAATGAGGTATTGGATAGGAAAAAGCATTTTAAGGATCCTACAAGAGTGGGATATGAGGTTGGACAAAATTCTAGTGTCAAAGATGAATCTAACAAGGAAATTGTGTTTGCAACAACTGATGGGAAAATTTTCAAGGCTAAGCAGATTCCTAAGAAGAAAATAGACTTGAACTATCATGCTCCAGAGACAGATAGCAAGGTTGATTACAGATTTATAGGTTTCTCATCTACCAAGAAGTGTCAATCAATAAGGTACAATTATTCTAAATTACATGGTTACTGCTATTCATGTCATGTTTATGGACATAGGGCTAGAGATTGTGAAATTTATGCCAAAAATAATGATAAATGGAATATGGGAAATAATACTTATAGTTTTTCAAAAAAAAATCATGACACTATATGTTATACCTGTCACAAAGTTGGTCATGTAGCAATTAACTATTGGTGGAATGATAAGATTGGTAATAGAAGAAGTTGTCGTTCTTTTGGTTTAGATCAAAATGTCATGTGTTATAGATGTAACTATTTTGGTCATAGAGCACAGTCTTGTAGAAATCATGTGTTGAAGTCATCTAGACATAGAAAAAGGACTAATTCCTTGACCAAGCAATAGTAGGCAGATACATTGGACAAGAAGAAAATAGTGTTAAGAAAGTTTGGAGAAGAAAACAAAAATAGGAGAAGGATGGATTAAATATTGTGCATAATGTACAAGTGACCTCTCTACTAGTGCATAAAGAGAAGCAAAGACTTAGGGGGAGTCTATTATGGTAATATATTTTACCACTATGAAGTCTAGAATGAGGTATGGCTACACACATTTGCTATTGGTGGAATATGAAGTAAAGAAATGGTTTGTAAATGCCAATAATTCATTATGTTTATTCTGATTGAATTAATTATGAAGGTCTACATATGTTTTTGGAAATCAAGTTTAAATGTACTTTGATAGTTCTTTGGTGTGGTTAATGCTCAGACCATGTGACAGGATGATGGTTGTATTTACTTTTGATGCCCTATTTGAATTACTAAAGAGAGTGATGATTTTTGTTGACATGAAAGAGATACGAGTTGCTTGAATGATTATTACTGAAAGTTGTTATTGCAAGTGTGATGTCTATGTTGTTTTTGAAATGCATACTTTCCAGTGAAGTGTAAACTCATCAGAGAAGGGTGTAGACTTTATGTTCTTTGATTGAAATTTAGTTGAGGCAACATTCAGTTTATCAATATGTATGGACTGCGTTATATTGAACTTGGATAGAGACAACACTTTTGATTATAACATAACAACAGAAATGCCATGGATCAAAAGTGTGACTTGACTACTTGTTAGAGTTTGTGGCTCTGATATTGACAATAATTGATAGTTGTTGAAGCCTTGTGGTCTAAATGTCTTAACCTTTTGTTATTAATGACAAAGGTAATCATTTGGTTTGGAAGGTAGTGAATGAATCTCTGCAAATTAAGAAATGTTTTTTGCAGGTTAGTGGTAAATCAATTCAGTATCTACATTATATTCTTTAGTATCAAAAAGATGAAGTTGTTCTCATGATTCAGATAGTACACAAGAACAAAGCTATGCCTTGATGGTCCTTCAGGTTTTTAATCTTCATGAGAATGTTTTTGTAACTGTGTGTTATTGATCACATTTGAGTATTTGCTCATCTACAATACGGTTACAAATGGAGTGGTCAATTTCTAGTGTGCTTGCAATGGATTGAAAGTGTTTTTCAATGACCCATTTGGATTATTTTATAGTGCTCTTGTTGCTTGAGAAAAGGAGTAATGATATCAGTTTTTGATATATTTGTGTATGGAGCTTCTTTGTAGAGGGAACTTGTTTCTATATGTTCTTATTTCCAACTCTCTTATATATTTTCATTTGCTGCACTATTACTCTATTTGCAGTTGATTCTCATGGTATTTGGTTGGCTATTTGGTTCGATTCTCAGTTGTGTTTCATGGCATTGCACATTCTTCTCTTTTATCCTTTGTCATCGAGACAAAAAGGGGGAGAGTCATTTGTGTTTTTCCATCAAGGAAAAAGGGGGAGTTTGTTGGATCTCAATTGTGTTCATGGTTTGTTCATGGTTTGTCCTTGGTTTTGTCGCCAATGAACGAGAATAGCAATGGGTTCGTGGTTTCGTTTGGGTCCTCGGGGATGTGACGATACCATAAATATACGGTGGGTTGACGTCGTTGGTTCCGGGTTCAATGTTGGATTTCGAATTTCGGTTTGATGTTATGAATGTTGAAACTGGCGTTATCCATGATGGGTTTGAATGGTGTTCCATTGGTTTCATGATATTATCGATACATTCGATTCGATCCATCTGAATAGATTCGATGATTCGAATCATTCCATTATCGATGCGATCATGACGTTATTGATCGCCTTCATCCTCAAATTATTCGTCGGTCATGATATTCATTGGCATCGGCCGGTTGAATTATTCAATGGACAAAACGGAAGGATAATTTGAAATGCTTGATTATGGGACATCGAATGGACCATTCGTTTTATTGATAAATGAAGACGATTTAAAATATCACGGAAGGTTCCGGACATTTGATGATTCGCGGTTGGAATTATGGAACGATATGATTTATCGGATGATGGAAAATATATCTTGATTATTCGAAACCTTCTTTACATATAATTATTGAACTTTCATTAGAAGATTAAAGGCTTCGACATCTATTGGTCAAACCCTATCAAGTTTCCATAGCTTCATTGTGTTTCATCAAGCACATGGAAATTGTTTCCGGTCACATGTTACTTATTTGAATTGACTTCGACAAGTCATGGATGTAACTTCATTTGTGTCGACATTTGTGGTTAATGTTTTTGACAATAGATTTTATCTCATTATGATGTTTCATCATCTTCTTTGTGGACTTCAAATTTCATTACTTTTTTAGAAACTCATCAAATGACTTGGATTTTGAGAAGTTAGGGAAAAATGTATTTTATGGTGCTATCATTTTGGTTGAGTATGGAACCCTATCCATGCCGCCGCCATGAAGGAAGTGTAACTTTTTTTTTTTATTGATTTGCTAGCTATAATGGTTTTGATAGGAAGCAAAATTAGTAGAGTGTGGAAGCTATGCATAATGCAGTTCATTGGCTAAGAGCTTGAAGGTAGAAGAAGATTCTTTGGTGTCTCAACAGATGGGTTAGTAAATTCATCATGACAGAATTTCATGCACTATTTTTTATTTTGTTTTCTTCAGAATATTAGGTAAACCTACCTATCTTTATTGAATGCTTTCAAAGGGTATTCAAATTCAAGGTTGGTCTGAAATATTTCCATCATTTGGTGTTTACATTTAGTAAATAACAATTACTGGTTTTCTTGCTCGAATCAGAAAAGGTATAAGCATTTTTATGTGTCAGAAGTTAACGCATTTCAGTTACTGGTGAAATAAATCATGGCCTAATAAAGTAAAGAAGATATGTGACTTTTGGTTGCTGGGTAGTCGTGCATTTTGAAAAATCTATTAGTTTCATTGTGGACTCATTTCATTCATTATAAAAATGATGGATTTTGCATATAGAATTTCTAAAAATAGTTTCAAATGGCTATTTTGTTTTTAATGAAGATCTGGGTTTTGTAAAAACTATTGCATTTTGAAAAGTGAGCTTTGATTTATTCTTGCAAGAGGTTTTTTTTTGCAGCCTACTATACAGACATTTCCCATGTTAATCCATCATCTGCCGATCATCATTCTACTGGTTCATATTCTAAAAACATAATGGGGGTTTCAGATTCCTTTGAAAAATGAAATCTATGAAGATTTTTTGTTGGCAGACCTATATTTGAAAATATATATACACAGTTTTTGATCACTATGAAAATAAGGAGGTGATTATTTGATATCATAATTTATTGTTGTATCAAAAATGAAATTATGAAAAATCTATGTTATAAAAGTTTGAAAACATGATGTAGAGTAATATGAAAAAAATAAACCTTGTTTATTTAATATTTTAAGGATTCATGTTGAATATTTAGGGTATTAGATAGAGAGGTATGTGTGAGCTAAATGAAACAAAGAGATCCTTTGTGTTATTGTAATTCTGTAATTTGAAAAGGGGTTGGTGCTCCTTGAGATTGGTGTCTCTAAATGAAGGGTTGGTGCTCCTTGAGTGGGTGCTTAGAAATTGTCCTGTAAGGCATTGTAAGTTGTGGTTTTTGAAGTTAAGCTAGTTAGGCAGTTTAGGAGTGGTTTTTCTACCCGAGGAGGGTTTTCCACTCGAAAAATTATTTGTCTTATGGTCTCTTTGTTTTTATGTCATAATTCTTTTTGATTACGATAATTTTGTGAGTATTAGTCTGAGCATTGTTGAATGTTAGTCTCCTCATCTTTGAAAATGGTTATATCAAAATGTCTTGCACAAGTGTTCTATCATTGTTGAAAGTTCTAATTCAATAAAAGGTATTTGTTTGATTCATAACTCAAGAATTGTTATAATGTGCTTAAATTTTTCCTTGTGTCATTTTGTTGCATTGTTGTTGTAGTGTCTTATAAAGCTACATTGAAATCAGTTGGTTAAATAGTGATTCAATATTGTTGGTCTTCATTTACAGTCTTATGAGTTGCACTTGTACTGTCATCATGCTTTGATTGTTAAACATTGTCAATCACAATTGTTTTGGAAAATGCAAGATATCTCACTAAAATCATATTGGCTTAAGTTGTCTAATGGACTAAGTTGTTCTTGTCATATCTTTATTTACCCCTTTTCATAAATGCTTTCAAAGTGATTACTCTACTATGTTGTCAATAGAAAGGATATCAAAATTAAAAGTCTTAGTTGAAGTTGAAAAAGGTTTAGACACTGATTGACCCTCCCCCTCTCAGTGTTTTTCCATAACTCCAACACTAAGACTATTTACAATCATTTGGAATTGGGGAGTTAATTTGAGGGTACTTGCTTCACAAAATTGACCTAATTTGGTGCACTTTGTTGTGGACAGTCAATTGTCTGGTAAATCTTTGCATGGTAACAGTATCTCATTTTTTAGTATGTTTAAATTGGAAATAATGGGTTCCTGAAACAATCATTTATTTTTGGAGGTTCAACATGGATTGAGTAATACACCTATTTTAGGCATGTTGCAATACTACTAGCAATTATGTGGTTTGACAGTAAGAAGGTGTGATTCTTTACAAAAAGTGTTGTAAGGGATTTATTTTGTTCTCAATTAGTCAAAATAATGATGTCAAAGATGTATGAATGGTCTGGAAAGAGTCTAGGAGCAATAACTTGATGTTTTGGTGTTTTGAGCAATGTGGAACCATGGTACAAATTGGTGACTTGAGTATGCATGATGATCAAGTTGAATGTTTCAGAGTTTTCTCACAAGCTATTTGCTTTGTTTCACTCATTTTGATGATGGTAAAAGTGATTTAGTGACAGAAAAAAGATTAGAAGCAAGATTGAGTGAATGATGTCTTTTTGCCTTGTTTGGAATATAGTTGCAAGGAGGTGTGATTGGTGAATGTTGATTGGTTCAATATTTTATAACAAAGTTTTGCTTGGATTCAATCAATATGAAGATGTTTAAGGTGTGTTAAGGTTGGTTGGTGAATTTGGAATACTGATACGGTGTTTTGGAGTCTTGTAGAAATGTGGAAAACAAGTGAAAAAGTGGTGAATTTGGTAAATTATTTGAATGGATCTTCTTAGTTGTGAATAGGGTCAGAAGTACCCTTAAAGGTTTGTTAATTTTGGTAGATTCTCTACATTAGTTACAAGCAAGGAACACCATGATTTGATGAATAAAAAAAGGTTTTTAAAAGAGGTAAGGTTGCATGAAACCAATGAACCATGAAGAACACATTGAAAAAACATACACAAACTCATCAGCAAACAAGCAATCAACAAACAATGGTTTCAAAAAAACCAAGGGTGGTCATTACAAAAATATAGGGGTGGGTAGGAATTGGTCCATGCATTGCCATAAGTGTAGTCCCTACCTCTAGGTGTCTCCATGGGCACTACAAGGGAGCCCTCAACTGGTGGCATTTGAACTTGAGTCTATGGTGTGAAACTTCATGCTCCCCACCATTGGACCCAAATCCAATGGCAACTCAACTGTAAATTCTTAGAAAATTTTTACAATTGCAGCTGATAGAGGACATGGGGGTAGGCTTGATTACCATATGCTATAACATTTTTGCTTGCCCTTTTTTTCTAAGAAAGCTTTGAGATACCTTAGATATTCCTTTGGTTACTATATACCAAATATTTGATAGTACATTAACTACTTTTTCTTATCTGTGGACAATCAATATAATTGTTTTCTTTCTCTCACCCATAAAAAATATACACCATTACTATCTTGATCATTGGTATTTTCATCCATGCTTATCCTTAATGCCATATTTTGAATATCTCTTCATCTAGGAACCTGTCTCTAAACCATTAATTAGTTCCATAATGAACAGCGATAAAAGAGCACAAAGAACTACAATAATATCCTTGGCCTTACTGGAAAAGGATGGTAAGGATTTGGTTGATTGCATGTTGTAGGATTTCAATGGGTTGTTGCATCTCTTTTTGACAAGTGCTTAGGAGAAAAATTAAGCTATTAGCATGGCGATCAAACTGGAGACATAATCTTGGGATCTCTTGATTCACAATGATGCAATTTACATGATTTGACAAGGGTACTGCCCCTACCCTATGGAAGCATTGGATCCTTAGGTCCTAAACACCAAAACCCCACCTTCCTTGTCATTGAGATCATGTCTTTCCTTGAATATTTCTCTTCACCAATGCTCCAAACATTTATAATTTTATTGCTAGATTATAAAAATCAATGTGTGCCACTTCTACACACCATTTTATATTCATACTTAATCTTTTGTTTATTACTTAAGATTACAATCATGTTCCCACTCTTTTGCTGATGAAAAAATGAAAGAGGAAAATCTTTTTATGCATTTTGCAGTACTTATCATCTCAAAATGCATTTTTTTCTATGTAAGTTTGACTTAGATTGTCGATTATGCTTGATTATGTTTGTTTCTAAGGATCTGCTCATTGGTGAATGCAACACAAACATTTTAGTGATGGAAAAAGGGCTCAAATTCCTAGAAATTATGAAGCAAACCCTTCCTGTTACTGTTCATTCAATTATGGTAATGCCTTTTTCTTTTATTCCATGTATGCCATTTATATTTTGGATAAGTTTGCATACACCCAAGAGTCATTCAAATAGTTTTTTTTAAGAAATCCCTCACATATTAGCCTGAAATGTTATCATATAGAAATAGCCCACATACATATTCAAGGATCAAATGAATTATGAAATATAATATAGTTGTTTGAAATGTTCCAAAGACATTGAAAGTCAATTTTGCTACTCTATTGATCCTCATGTTCATAAAGGTAGTTTTTACATTTTTAAATTCTTTTGGTATTATTCGAATGAATTATTGAAGTTAAATGTAGTTAGAGAATTTGTGAGTAAATCTTTGTTTGTACTATTCATTTGGTTCCTCTTTAAGATTTCTTTCTTTTGAGTTCCATAACATTGTGTGATAATACTTCACATTATATGTGAAGGGAGAGAACACTTTCTTGCCATAGTAGCTACTTATAGTTTGTTTACAATAGAACTAAATTTCCCATAAACATTATAATTTTTTTGTGTCTACATATGATGAAGATAGTTAAAGTATTTTTGTGTGAGAATAAGGTTGTTAGTCCTTAGTGTTAATAACTTGAAGTTTCTTCTTTATCAAATTAAGAGAATCAAGCATCATATAAATACGATGTTTTTATTAATCTACACATCTTGTGGATTTTGATGTTCAGCTAATAGTTGGCCTCTAAAACAATTTCAGATATTTGCTCCAAATGGACTTGCTTGTATGCATAGATTTGCAACAGATTCTTCTTTCATATTTTCAATTTACTACTAGTGGTTTCCTACAGTGTTTGAATCCAAATTTCATTTGAATTGGTAATGTTTTTTATATTAGATTTCACTCAATAAGTTTCAATTTTCAAATGTACGAGTGGTGAATGTTTGTATACTTAGTCTCTTAGCTCAATAATTATGTATTTAAAAAGAAATGAAATATATCATATTTATATATTTTTACAATATATTTGCCACCGTTGTTTCTCAAATCTAGGAAACATATTTTGAAATACCGGAAACTCATTCCATTGGTCGGGCTCCCTATCTTTGTTACCAAAATTATGTGTAACATAGTCAGACACAAATATAACGTTCCCATGTTGTGAAGGTTACATTTTGAGTTAAAATCCACACAGTTTAAGTGGAATGATTAATGTTAGCATGAATCTTCAAGATCTCAATATACATGCAATCAAATATTTCTTATGCATTAGTAGATTCTTGAAAACATTTCTTATGATAATTTTTATTTGTAATGGGGAAAGTAAGATAAACCCTACAATGGAAAAAATGCTACTAAGGTTGCTATTACTATACTTTATTTTTTAAAGAAATTTTTTGTCTTCCACGGAGGCTTTGAGAACATAGCACCACTATGTTAATATTTACCATATGGGCATGAATGCACGTGCCCAGTTAGGTAACACCAAAATAAATTTATCGTATCTTCAATAAGTATTGCTACATATCAGCCAACATGTCACATAGCTTTGTTGATTTTCTCATGGAGTGGATTTCATTAGCAACCTTGATGATTGGGAGCAATGAATAGTGCCAAGAAGAAAGTGAATGCAAAAATTAGTAATGTAAAAACAATGATACATAAATGTATGTGAAATAATGAGTTTTAATAGTCATAGTAATGATTGTAACCACAAGGATATATAACATTGTCAATACAATGAAGAATGACATTGAGAGGCAGTAAAAATAGTGATGTGAAATGATAGTGGAAGAAACAGAGAGATTTTGACCAATCAATGAGAGCAGTCCTAAATACAAAGGATGAGTGTATGACATTGAAGTTGGTCTCCAAATGTCTTTTGTTGTGATGTCACTACCTAAACATGTATGTGAACAATAACCTAAGATGTTGGTCCAAAATCTAAAGAAGGTCCAAGCCACAAAACCCAAGTAGTGTCTCAAGGGTGTCTAAGTGATGGAGTACAAACCAGTGTCCTAATAGATTGAGAACTTTGAACAACCCCTACCTCTACATCACATACTTAATGAATGAAGGTTTTGTTGTAATACAAATGCATCAAAATAGTACAAGCATTATAACAGTCATAGCAATGAGTCAAAATATAGTGGTCAAGGACTGTTATAACATCCTATCATGATAGTGGAAGCAATGATCCAGAGGAGCTATCAAAAAAAGATCATTGTCAAAGTAAAGCAATGATGGTATACATATTCATATTGCATTCATTTTTCTATTCATATTGCATCCTCGTTTATATATGAAAAACATATTCATATTGCATTCATATATGAAAACATATTCATATTGCATCCTCATTTTTATATGAAAAATATTCATATTGCATTCATATAGCAACATTGTTCAACATTAAAGCTTTGAAATAGGTATTAGTCTGAAGGTCCATGTCCTTAAAACATAAAATAGTCTTAAAATAACATAAAAATCTTAAATAAAAGGTCATAAAATGGGCTAATCAATAATCATCTGCATTGCCAGCAAGATCAGAATCCTGATCACTCGTGTCTACATCTACTTGATTTTCTTCCTCATCCTCATTTGTGACATGCGGGGTGACCCGTTCATTACAGCTAGAATAGTAGTGATGGAGGATAGGACACAAGTAGGTTTGGCTCTAGGCTTTCTCAGTTATTCCATCTTCTTGGTACCCACCACTTATCAATGTAGAGATTCTAGACTGCCGGATTGAAGGGCACTACCTCTTTTTGTATAGAAGCCTCGACTACAGTAGCATTGGTCGAAGGAACATTCACTTATTCATTAGTGGCCTTATCCCATCCCAGTCATTCCACCCATCTATCTCCTCCCACCCCAAATGAATTCCATCCAATGCAAGCCCATCCCACCCGCCCTCACCCCTCTCTCTACTAATGCCCACTGTCGTGACCGATGAGTACTTCCTGCTACTGGCTAGACGAATAAAACAAATACTCTTCTGTGGTTGCCCTACTATTCTAATGGGCCTTGAAGCAAGCGATTAAAGAAACAAAAGGGCTGGGAGCTTGGCCCGTAGGGAAGAATGATAGAGAGAGGAATGTGAATCAAGAATGCTGCGCTCCCTCGACTACTGTAGATGGAGGAATGCTCGAAATACGAGAATGTTGTTACAAGACTCCTTGCCCTATCTAGAGTAGGAGGTTCGACAACAGGCACCCACCAATGATTGATAGGGGTTCATCCGTAGGGTGCCCAGAGCTTCACTCTCAAGCCCTCTCTCCAATGATGCTATGCTCCTAAAGAAGCCCATGCACCTAAGGAACTAGCAAATGAGGTGTAACCAGCCAGAATGAATTTCTTATTTCTGAGAACAGCAGGTTGAGTGCAATCAATGCTATCTCCCAGGTCGATTTCTCACCCTCGACCAGCAATAGTTCCCCACCCAACTATAGGGGTGGGTGGGAGGCTAGCTGATTGGGAAGTAGGGTGGGCCCCCCGGGGGGTGGGAGGATATAGAGTACGCCAGGCCCTACAATAATCTACCGACTACCATAGAATAGTACGGGCCCTATGCACCACCCGACAAGGGGAATCTTAGTTCGAACCCTCTATCTCTATGGACATAATATCGATGCATCCATATCACGTATAGAAGAAATCACAGTCAAGCCCCACCTTTATCAAGTAGGGCTATATATAGTAGAGAGTAGGGCCCCTGCTATTGGTTGTGAGCGCATAAATGATTTCATAGAAACGTCTGTAACTAGCCCTACTATTCTATGGGGTCAGCTTATTCCAAATTATATGCGAGTATGGTCAGTCCTGACCCCACCGACCCATTTGCCTTAGGGCATGGCCGGCCCTACTATTCTATGGAGCAGGCGGGTGGGAAGCCCCTACAATTCTATGTGGGTTTTGGGGGGGTGGGAGGCCAAGGGGCGGGTGGGGGGACAAAAGGGGTTGCCACCCACCCCTGGGCGAGTATGGTCGGTGGGTAAGACATATATGGTCAGTGAGCGAAGCTCTGGTGGGGTCCGCTACATCTCTATATCCTCCCACCCCCCCCGGTTAGAAGCTAGGGTTCACGGTGGGCGAAGCCCGAGACGGTGCGCCGGCGGATAGTGGGGTCCGCCTTGGATGGTGGGGTCTTGCAGTCGAGTGCCCGTTATATATCCTAGATGACTTCGAACCCGAGGGCAGCAACCTACCTACGTGAGTTATAGGGATACAGGGTGAGTAAACCTATCCGTTGAGTCAGCAACCGAGGCCGGGCTATAATGGGGCTTGGGGGCGGGTGGGAGCCCCCCCGCTTCAGTAGATTAGTTGTTCCGGCCCCAGCATAGATATAGATAGGCCATCAGTCGTATCACGTATATAACACGATGTAGAATCATGATGATGTCGACCCCCTCTATATCTATAT
>VDFB02136815.1:0-25955 GCA_007258455.2 Sequoia sempervirens
GAGGGAGAGAGAGGGGGGTGGGAGAAAGAGAATTGAGAGAGAGAGAGAATTAAGAGAGAGAGAGAGAGAGTTATGTAGGTAGGGTGCCAAAGGGAGAGACTTTAAAGTGTGAGGGGGGTGAGAGGGAGATACTTGAGAGATAGGTAGTGAGAGGGAGTGCGAGAGAGAGGGAGTGTGAATGAGAGACCTGAGAGAGGGAGAGGGTGTGGGAGGGATTGACTTGAGAGAGAGAGAGATAGAGAGAGAGAGAGAGGGGGATGTGGAATGAGAGGGACTTATCTAGGTAGGATGGGAGGGATAGATAGATAGAGGGGGAAGAGAGAGAGAGTTACCTAGGTAGGTTTCCAGAGGGAGAGACCTAAGAGAGAGAGGGGGTGGGAGGGAGAGATCTGAGAGAGAGGGAAAGAGAGAGTTTGGAGAGAGGGAGAGGGGGTGGAAGTGACAACTTAATAGAGAGGGAGTGGGAGATAATAGGTTGGAATGAGAGGGACTTATCTAGGTAGGGTGGGAGGGATAGAGGGAGAGAGAGAGGGGGGGAGGGGTGGGAGAGAGAGATAGGACTGAGTGAGTGAGAGAGAGATTTGAGAGAGGTAGAGGATTTAAGTGTTAAGGATAGAGGGTAGAGGGTTAATGTAGAGGGAGAGAGAGACTGCTGAGGGTATAGGGTTGGAGGACCCATATGGTTGATGTGGTTTTATGTATTGGCTGATGCAGAGGTAGAGGGTTTAAGGGTTTAGGTGTAAGGGTTTCTTGTCAGATGGCTTAGGGTTGATATAGAGGGCTTAGGGTTTAAGGCTGGAATCGTTTAAAGGTCAAAAGTTGAGGGGTTTAGCTGAGGGATTAGGGCAGAGAGGAGTAAGGATGGATAGAGATGCAAGGAGAGAGGTATAGGTTCAAGGCTTTAGACAGAGAGAGTGCGAGAGGAGGGAGGGAGAGGGAGAGAGGAGAGAGGGGAGAGTGGTTTAGGTTTAGGGAGGGAGAGGAGAGGGAGGTAGAGGAGGGAGTGGGGAGATTGGTTATAAGGTTTGGGGTTTAGGAGAGAGGGAGGAGGAGGGAGAGTGGGTATAGGGAGAGAGGGAGAGGGAGAGGGGAGAGAGGGAGGAGAGGGAGAGTGGGAGAGGGAGAAGGTGAGAGGAGAGAGGGAGAGAGAGGTAGGGGTTTAGGTTTTAGGGAGAGAGTGGGAGAGAGTGGGTAGGGTTTATGGTTTAGGGAGAGAGGGAGAGTGAGAGAGGATGAAGAGGAGGAGAGGGAGGCAGATGGAGGAGAGGGAGAGAGGAGGAGGAGCAGAGAGGGGAGAGGGCTTAGGTGTAGGGTTTAGGAGAGATGGAGAGGGAGAGAGGGAGGAGAGGGAGAGGAGAGGGGGAGAGGGAGAGAGGGAGGGAGAGGGAGAGAGTGGGAGAGACTGAGGGAGTGGGAGAGAGGGAGGGAGATGGAGGGAGTAGAAGAGGGATAGAGGGTAGAGGATAGATAATCTGTTGATGGTGTTTTCTGCACAACAACAACTCAGACAGAATATAATATCCTATCTCTCTTGAAAGGTTATTTTCAATAATAAATCACTAAAAATCACCCCAAGGTCTCTCGGGTGTTAGGTCATAACAATTCATAAAACAACTCAGATAAAATGTGAAATGCTGGTAATCACAATCGGACCTTACTACAAGCAAACTGTATCTCCCTGTTTATCAGATCTTGCAATACGATGATCTTTAATCCTAAATTTAACCAAATGATAAAGGAATAGCAAAAGATAAGGATGTGAGGATATAATTGAATCTAAACTACTCCTAGAATGAATAATGTAAACAATAGATATTTGGAATGGACCTATCTCAAATAACCAGTCCCTGATCGACCCACAATGCAATCTTACAAGAATGGTGCAATCTTCTGAGGTATTTAAATTTTCAAATCATATACTTGCATCTACAATCGAACTTAAGCACATCAAATATATATGGTCCAGGTTAACTTCACCAGTCTACTACAATTAGATAGTTACTAGGAGTATAGACCAGAGATAGCTACAAACATTCCAAATATGAAATCATAAACATCATTTATCCAACTGAAACTAACCTATTTCTGAATATTAAACCCTAAATTTTCAAGCAATTTAAAAGATGGAACAACAAAACCATGCAAGATGAAATAACACAAAGGATTCCACCAGGAAAACCACAATGTCTCCAATTGTATTAATCACCAAAATCTGCAATAATTCAACTGTTCTGATACAATATTTGCTTCAAGAAAAGATTAAGAAATTCTAACTATTGCTCTTGCTTATCTCTATTACTGCTTAGCTAACCAATGTCTAACCCTTACAATGAGGCAAGAATTCCAATTTATAGCAAATTCCCCCCAAAAACATGTCGGCCCAGCCAAACATTTTACAAAATAATAAAAACCACCAAAACAGGTCGGCCAAGGAAACAAACTAAGGCACACATTAAATGCCATCATCCAAGTCGGCTCTGACACAGTCCCCAAGGAAGTTCGGTCCAATGCATGTCCTATGATAATAGGGAAGCACAAATCTCGAAATGAGCATTAACTGCTACTCCCTTTATCCTTCCTCTGCCCGGATGACCCTTGGACCCTCAAGAATATTCCATCCAACTCAGCAACAGGTGGCAATGGCAAAACCCTGAGTCGGCATTTAATAGAATCCATCTCTTCCTTGGACCGCTCAACAATTCCGTTCCAGTCCTCCCTGTTGGCCATGTATCTATCTATCACCGCCAAGTATGTAGCTGCATCATCAAGTAAGTGGCCGGTGACAGCTCCATCAAAATCTGGGGCATAAATTTCATGCCACCACTCCTTCAATTGATCCAAGCTCAAATATTTGGGAGCTATCTTCTTCCTCCCTGTCATTACCTCAAAGAAGGCAATGCATCTATCATAGACCGCAGCAAGCTCACCATCAATTTGCTTCTTTCTCTTCAAAATTTTCTTCAAAGCCTTATGCCTAATCTGCAGTGCCTCAAACCATTCCCACGGTTCATCCAGCCTGGAGGAAGGAAGGATTCCATCCTTAGCCAATTTCTCCTTGCCATGTCCCAGAATAGTCTTCGATTTCTGCAGCAGGAGATCTATGTCATTTTTATCCTAGGACAGAATATACTCCAACAGTTCTTTTCCCCGGACTGCATCCTTCCCCACAGACAAGATCCCTTTGATAGCATCATCCCCTTTCACCTAGACATCCATCAGCCAATCAGTAGCAGCTTGAGCAGAGGCCTTCATCATTTCAATCTCGGAGATTGTCTCCTTAGGCAGAAAACCCAGAGTAGTAGAGGAAGAGGGGTGGAGAGACTGCAGAGGCTTCATCACCTCTTCCAAACTCTTCCTCAATCTTTCATTCTCCCTTTTCAACTCTCGTTTGGACTGAGTCTCCTTTTTTAATCTATCAACAATTACGGCGCTGGATCCCTCAAACTCCTCAATATCCTGCTCCAGGGAGGCTGGCCCAAGGTTAATAGTTTGGACATTATAGTCCTGGCCTGTAATATCATCTCTGGTTTTATCCGCGGTAGGGGTAGCAATGTGAACTACCCTGTTATTCGTTTCATCCCTTTCCACCCGGGAAATCACCTTAGCGGCTTTCTTCTTCTTCCCTTTGCCAATCTGAGACAACATTTCATCCCAGTCTAATGGAGTATCCTCAACAATCACCTGTCTCTTCCTGGCAATCTCCTTCTCCAACCAGTCCGGAGCTACAGGGTCTGTCCAGATTCCTTATGTTCTTGTTTCTCCCAGATCTTCTGTCACTTTCTCTTCCTCTGCGGCTGTCACCTTGACCTCCTCATCAGTTGTTACTTTGTCATCTTCTTTCTCCAGAGTCTGCTTGGCTTGGTCAACCTCCTCAAGTCCTAATTCTGGAAGCACCGGTGATGGAGTCCTAGCAGGGATGCTTTCCTCAGGCTTAGGTGATCCGCGGCCTCTATCACTCTCCGGGGAATCCTCGTATTGCACCAGCGGAGAAGTGTGTCTCTCTTCTGTTTCCACCCCAAACTCAACCGCCTCACTGAACAGTGTTCCTTCCTCGAAAGGTTCTACCTCCCCGCCAACTTCTAGCTCATCCGGATTCTCCAGTTCAAGTGCAGTTGGCGGAGGAGAAACAGGCTTATCCTGCTCTTCAACTGGTAATGTTGGGGAGGAATCTTTCTGTTGTG
Organism: Sequoia sempervirens; assembly: GCA_007258455.2. Lineage (NCBI taxonomy): Eukaryota > Viridiplantae > Streptophyta > Pinopsida > Cupressales > Cupressaceae > Sequoia > Sequoia sempervirens. Next base: position 4,182 of record VDFB02136815.1, read on the forward strand.
CAGCATCCTTGGGAGAAGGAGTTCTTGATTTCCTGGTATAGACCTTTGTTTTCACACCCCCCGAACTCTCCACATCTACAATTGGAGGGTCATCCTCCGAAGCAGTCTGATCTTTCTTCTTCGTCGTCCTTGTAGTTCTTGTCTTCTTAGGTGGTGGAGGAGCATCCTCCTCTTCAGCCTTCTCTGTTTCCTCCTCATCAGAGGACTTGCTGATTGTCAGGGTCTTCCACCTACGCTTGCCTATTGGTTTGCTCTTCGTTACAGGTTCAGCTCCCTTAGGACCTCTAACTTTAATCTTGAAGGGTGACATTTTTGCTGATTTCCCTTTGGGCTCCTCTTCCCCAGATTCCTTAGAAGTTGACATGGGGTTGAGATTCCCCATCAAGTCGAAGGTGCAAGTTACTTTCGCATTCTCCAACTCCCAAACTTTGTGCCTTACCCAAGAAAGGGTGAATTTCATCACATAAGCCATCAAATCTTCTAACTCTGTCACCTTGGCCTCATTCCAATCGATATCACCGACTGACCTATCCTTTATAGCCTCATAAACATGGTCTTGAACCAATTTCCCATCATCATCAAGCTGATCCAGAATCAACTTAACATTATATTGTCTAATTGCCTCTACAGGCAGCCTGGAATACCTTTTCTTCCTTGCATCGAGGTCATCCTTGATATTGACCCAGTAGTCTTCTAAGTCCTCCTTGTGCCTATATTCCCGGGTAGCCCTCTTCTGAGCCTCTCCAGTTATGTCAAAATTCATTCTCTTAGAATGGAAAGAGAATCCATAGGCCACCAGCTCCTCACTTGCGGTGTGAGCCGATTGGATAGACGGGCAAATCTCTCCTATGCCAATCCCAAGAGGGAAGTCTCCTCCAAAACTAGTCTTATGTTTTTCCCTCTTCACTATTGCATCAAACTCACAGATTTGTCGTACAACTTCCAGCAGCACAATATGGTCAGTGGGATACCGAGGCAACCTGTAAGGGGCAACTAGGCATCCATCAATCTGGAGGTAAGTGAATGTAGGGAACTGGATAAACCATGCTCTGTAGTTCTTGATTAGCCCTTTTCTTCCATTAGATAATCTGATATGCTCTGCATTCTGAAGTGTCCGAGTAATATGCATTGTGAATGTATCATTGGTTCTCCTGTAATCCTTATGCCCTAAATGCAGCTCCGGATAAACCTCATAAATGATATTCTGTCCAGTTGTTCCCCTCGGAGTCAAACCTTTGTAGGGATAGGAAATGGCCAGCACATACATAATGTAAGAAGACATAGTGAATTTCTTCGCCTCCAGGACATTTCTCAATTGTTTGTCAATCTCAGCACTAATGAGCCCTGCCCAGTGATAGTTCGTGCCTTGACTCATCTTGGTGATCACATGGACCATCCAACTCTCTAATACCCCTACACTCCTCAATCCTGCCACCCTGCTCAGCAATGTAATGGCATCATAGACATCTGACCTGAATTTTACCCTATGCAGTTGTTTGGGCAACTTCGAATGGTGAGATTTTGGCTTCTCCAGCCATGAGTTGATCATCTGTTGAGCCTTGATTGGTTCATTCTCATAATAAGTCCTAGCACTGTCAATGTTCAATGCACAGACCGAAGGAAGATCCGGCATGCTGAAGGCTCGTGCAATGGAGGCCAGACTGAAGTTCGCCAAGACCCTCCCTTCAGTGCTGACCACCATCTGTGTATCAAAGTCATACTATCTAGCACATTCTAAGATCAGCTCTTAACACTGGACCGCTGGAGGGAAACCCGCCACATGCACCAATCCAGAGTTCATCATTCCTCGTCTCAAAGCTGACAGATCCTTCTCAGCCGTCCTCTATTTGAACTCCTCATATCACCATGCACCAACGTTAGTGTCAGATACATCAGCCCACATAGAAGATATTTTACTTTCTGGGAGCTGGTTCTTCATGTCCTGTCGTAGTCATTTTGTCTCAGAGATAGATGATGCCCCTGCACCACCCTTGGACTTCCCAGTAGCCGCCTTGCTTGATTCAGCCTGCATATCCAAAACTATCATTAGAATTCAATTATGAAGCTTATTTCAATCCAAAAGGTTAGCACAAATCATGTAAATCCATCAAAATCCATCGCTAACTACTAATCCATCAAGATCCAGAGAAAACAGATAGTCTGGGAAAATCATGCAATCCAGGAAAATACCGTCGGGGAGGAATTCCGGAGAAATCCGACCCAGACGGATTCCTACTACCAAAGCATCATTAGTCACATAAATCATTAGTGCAGATGATCAAAACAAAAGATAATCATTAAACTCACTCATTGGCAACAAGAAATAATCATTAGACAATCGTTCCACCAATCCTATCATTAAAATATCAAAAAGAACACAGTCAGACAGGAAATCCGAAAAAATCCGGATGGAACAGATTTTCGTGGACAGTTTAAAATGCGCCGGAAATAACCCCAACCTGCGGAATAAGCCCAAACCGGGAAAATCCGGGAGCGAGGAAATTCCGCGACGACCTCAGAAACCCGAAAAATGACGAAACGCGAATCAAAACCCAAACGACGACAGGATTAACTCCACCTGAGCTCGAATGATCTCAAAACTGACGATAAGTAACAAAACTCAGGATGCAAAGGATTTAGACTTTTCAAAAGCACGCAAAGAATGAATTCCCATATCAAAATAATGATGCCCTAATCGAATAATCAAATCTCCGCCATTAAAACCAGAGCAAGCTTTAGGGTCTAAAATATCGGCTAAGGATTTACCTAAAGCACTCGAATCCTCACAAGACGGGGAAGTCAATAAGATACAGGGACAAATCGCTCAAAGCACAGTAAAACCTCCGTTCTGGGCCAAATACCAAGGGAAACCCTATATTCGCATAATAACACATTTCGAGCCCAAAACAAGCAAGCAATCCGACCCAGAATTTCGTCCAAAGGATACACACGCAATCTTATGGATAAATAAAGCTCATAGGACATGGGAACAAGGTTTCATCATACAAACGGGTCAAACCCCAACTCTATAAATATGAAATTGAAATCAATCAAGGGCCGACCCAAATCAAATAATACCTAATGCAAAACCCTCAATCACCATGCAAGCAAAACGAAAGGGCGACGACTACATACCATAGATCAAAGCGGAAGAAACTCGAGCCTGAAAAGGTGACTTTCAGAATAAACGCGTCCAAGTAGTGAAAACACCAACACCGACACTCAAGCAATCCTCACGCAAACAAATGAAGATCAATCCGCAAAGCTCAGATGGAAATTCGAAATCGCCAGAGCAAAACAAGGGAGCAATGAAGTTAGAATGGCATTGAAAATGCCCTAAATTCGCCCTTATACCCACCTGAGGAAAGGTACCTCAACCATTAATGCGCGACATGACATCTCTGACAAATCCGGAAACCCGAGCCCCAAGCAGAATTTCAGAAAATCCCAGAATGCGCGGAAACACGAATTCCGCGGAAATGCAGAAATCGGGGAAATAAGGAAGGCCGGGATTTTGGCAGAATCCGAGAAAATCTGCCAGGACCGGAAAATCTCGAAGCAAGGCAGAAACCTGGAATCGGAGAATCCTGCCAGAAACGGACAAGGAACCAGGGCCCAGGAAAATCCACCAGAGCTAGAAAATCCTGGATCCTAGTGAAAACCCGGACTTGGCCAAAAACTCATTTTCAATCAATTCCAACCTCAAGGCAAGGTCAAGGCCAGCAAGACCAACATGTCAAGACCCTAAAATGATAAATCCAATAGAACTAAAGGTCAAAGACACCAAAAAGAGAGGGTCCCCGCTCCAAGTGGGGCATGTGTGCAAAAACTGCACAACAAATGGCGACTCTGCTGGGGAAATGCTCCTGAGCATTTCGATGACAAACTGGAATCAAGAACCCAGAACTCGTGGTTCCAACTTAGATACCAAGCCACCATCCTAAGTTAAAACAAAGAAGCTCCCAGTCATTCAAACATTCCTATACCAGGGTCTAAGTGTGTGCACATGCATTTATTACCTACCCTCAGTTGCAAGAAGAACCAGACATGATATGAACAGGCTACGTAAAGATTCTTACTCTAAAAGCAACCTGGATAGAGCCTCGCTGCCAGTCAGGCATCCATAGCCCTGACGAGGTTATCGCTGTGGTCCTCCTGAACATAGCTCTATTGCGAGTCAGGCGTCTATAGCCCCGGTAGAGATATTTAGATCCTCCTGATAAGTTGAATTCAAACCTCACGATTTTCAATATATATATTTTCTCTCTTTTATAGTTTGCTGATATTTCTTGTCTTTTCACTCACTTCATTCAACCTGTGAACATTGAAGTCCACACTCAGGGCTAAGAACCACAGTGGCACTAGAGCAGAAAAGGATTTTTCACCTGTCCAGACCTTATAAGGACCTTTCACAACTTTAGGTATATTAAGGATTAAAGGTATAAGACCCCAATATATTCCTGTTCAGACTAACTAGAAACCCTTTGTCTCAACCTAAGAACAAATGACATAGGTTAGAGAATCCATACCGTGATATTCTGAAAAAATGAGTAAAGTTTGTAAGGGAAATACCAAGAACATTAGACCTGCTTTTTCACTGTTACCATACAGATGCACCCACATTCCCCAAAAGAAAAAGGACCAAAAGCAAGAGCAACGCAAAACAAAACAAACAAACCAAATCAAACCTACTCTAACCAAACAAAACAAGCAAAGCAAAAAGGGAAACCTACTCTATCCAAAGCAAGCAAACAAACAACAAAGCAACCTAAACTAACTATTTACAAAGCAAAGAGCTGAAAACAGCTCAAGACTGGAAATAATGTTTCAGATACTACCCATTGACAGGCAGTGGTATGTCATCTCCCGTGAGAGTCCTCAGACGGAAGGCATTATCTCCCAGTATTTCGGCAATCTGATATGGGCCCAGCCACAATTTATCAAATTTTTCATGACTCCCTTTCTGATCATGAGGCTTATCCCAGTACAAGACCAGGTCAAAAATTCTAAAAGCCTTGACTTTGGCTCTCCTATCAAACCATCTCTTAACTACCCCCTAGTGTTTGGCAAACTTTTCAAGGGCATTATCTCGTTTTTCCTCAAGGTTCAATAATTTTGTCAGCCTGGCCTCCCTTCTATCCCCTTCATCATAAAACTGGTTGATAAACTGTAGCATTGGGATTTTGAGTTGGATAGGGAAAACTGGTTCCAGACCGTACACTAAATGATAAGGAGATGTACCGATGGAGGACTTAACTCTGGTACAATCTGCCCAAAGAGCAAACCGAAGCTGGGTGTGCCAGTCTTTTGGGTTCCTCTCTAACAATTTTTGGATGACAGTCAACAGGTTCTTGTTAGAGGATTCAGCTAGACCATTCCCCTGGGGATAATAATTAGATGCAAACTTAACAACAATGCTATGATCAAAGGCCCAGTTTGAGAATTTTAGAGATGCAAAGGTAGGACCATTATCACACACAACAGCAACAGGACAACCAAACCGATTAAGAATGGCAGATTCAAGAAAATCAATTACTACCTCTGATGTACACTGCCTATAAGCAAAAGCTTTAGTCCATCTCGTAAAGTAATCAGTTATGGTGAGAATGTACCTGTGTTCTGCAGAGGATGGTGGATTGATGGGGCCTATGAAGTCCATACCCCATTGAGCAAAAGGTTTTACCTCAATGACCGGTTGGAGCGGGAGTGCTGCACACCTTTCTCTTGTCGCTGCAGTCTGGCAAGTGTGACAGGTCCGTACATGTTGATGAACATCCTTGAACAATGTGGGCCAGTAGTACCCTGCCCTCAAAATCTGATTCGCAGTAGCAATCGCAGAACCATGACCAGTACCATATTTTTCATGAAATTCACTCATTACCCTTTCAGCTTCCTGTCTTCCAAGGCACCTCAAATAAATACCTTCATGATTCTTTTTGTATAGGACAGCTCCTTTCAGCATGAAGCCGTCACTTTTCAGCCTTAAGGCTCGCCTCTGTACTGCATTAAGGTGAGCTGGAGGTCGTTGATTCAGCAGATAGTGGACTATATCATCATACCAGCCTTCTGGGGAAACTTCTTCAACATTATAGTTATGAACAGACAATTCAGGGCCTATCTCTACCATGGTTTGGGTGAGTCCCTGTCCTCTGACCAGCTTCATCGGCTGGATCTCAATGTCATACTCCTGAAGCATGGTCACCCATTTAGCTCTGCGCTCCCCCAATTCATTCTGCATCAGCAGTAACTTAACTGTAGAATCAGGAACAATTGCAAACACCTTATTTCTGAGGATGTAATGCCTAAATTTCTTCACTGCCCGAACAAGGGCATATGCTTGCTTCTCCACACTTGGGTATTTCAACTCTGCATCCTTTAATGGTGCACTCATAAAAGCGATGGGGTGCTCATTCCCCTCATCAAATTTTTGTGTCAGCATTCCAGCACACGAATGGTCAGAAGCAAAGGAATAGATATAAAAGGGCTTATTGTAGTTAGGACTTATCAATACAGGAGCATCAGCAATGGCTCTCTTAATCTCTGCAAAGGCCTCATTTGCTTCCGTAGTCCATTCGACCTTGGCATCTTGTTTCAACATAGCATTTAATGGCTTCACAATCTCAGCAAATCCCGTGATGAATTTTCTGACAAAGTTAATCTTACCAAAGAAGGACTTCATCTCTTTTTTGCTGGCAGGCGGCTGAATTTTCAAAATGGCTTCCACTCTCTCTGGATCTATAGCGATTCCTTTCTCTGATATCACATGCCCCAACAGCTTTCCTTCTGTAACTCCGAAGATACACTTCTTGGGATTCAGGGATATGCCGAATTCCCTGCACTTCTGAAACACTTTGTACAGATCTGAAATATGCTCTCCTCTGTGCTTTGAAAAAATAGTCAAATCATCCATGTAAATGATGATGCACTTGCCTATAATATCTTTGAAAGCAATGTCCATAGCTCACTGGAACGTGGCCCCTGCATTGATAAACCCAAATGGCATCCTCCTATAGGCAAAGGTACCCCACTTAGTCGTAAAAGCAGTCTTGTGTCTGTCCTCATACTGGACCATCACCTGATTATACCCAGAATACCCGTCCAGAAAGGACATCATCTGAGAACCGTTGACCACTTGTAGCACTTCATCCAAAGAGGGAACTAGGTAGTTATCTTTTTCTGATGATCTGTTCAGATTTCGGAAGTTGACACAAAGCCTAATTTCACCATTCTTCTTTCTTACTGGAACCAGGTTAGCCACCCACGTTGAATGCCTGACGGGAAATATGATTCTGCAGACAGCAATTTCTGGACTTCTTTCTGTATTATTGGTTCCAGTAATGCATTGATAGGTCTCTACCTCTGTCTAAAAGGCTTAGCACCTGGCTTCATAGGTATGGTATGAGTTATGATGGATGTATCGTAATTCTTCAGGTCTTCATAACCCCAGGCTACTATATCCGGAAAATTGTGTAGGGCTCTGATTATACCCTGTCTTTCTTGAGGAGTGCATACCTTGCCGATGAAAATATTCTTAATATTGTCCTCAGTTCCCACATTGTGAGTGTCACACTGTCCACTGATAGATTCTTTATTTACCTCTTGTTCGTGATCTCTGATCTTGTCCATATCAAAAATTCTCTCTAACTGCACCATCCCCCTTGGAATGGTATTGGACTTCAGATTCAGCATGCCCTCTAGATCCAATTCTGCTTCCTGAGGTTCTGTTTCATCAATGATCTATGAGGTAAAAACATCTGTATTTGTGATGAAGTCAAGAATATGTTTATCGTCCTCAAACACCTGGAAGTTGGTCACATTGTCTGGGACTGATGGTACAAGAGTCAATTCAACAGTAAACTTCTTCAATCCTGACAGAGATAGAGGCTGCAGAGTGCTAGCTGCTTGAGCCAGATAATCAGCAGTTTGATTCTTTTTCTGTGGGATTAGTTGGATATTAAAAGCATCAAATCCCTCAATGAGGTCCCACACTCTATGCCTATAATTGGTCATCCTCCTATCGTGACACGCATACTGCTTTCTTACTTGTTTGACTACTAATTCTGAATCTCCAAAAACTTGCAGAACCCTGACCTTTTTCTTGAGTGCCATAAGGAGTCCATGAATTAATGCTTCATACTCTGCTACATTATTGGTGCAATGAAATTGGAGCCTATGAGCTGCAAAGAAATTTTTACCTTTTGGACTTATGAGCTCAAACCCTGCTCCAGCTCCATACTTGGATTTGGATCCATCGAATTCGAGAGTCCAGCATTCTGCAGTGGTATTTTTCTCCATTCTGTCTTTTGGTTTATCAGTGTTAGAGGCTGCCTCAGTCACCACAGGTTTCTGGCTTTCACACTCTTCTTAGAGATTCTGCTCATCTTCCTTAACTGCCTGAGCTGGATTCATGCATTTGTGTACTTGTTTTACTGCTGTCTGACACAGACAACATTCCAACTCTGAGTGAGAGGCATTGTGGACTCTACACCAATTTGGTAAGAGTAACTCTTTAAAGCTTGTCCTCTTTCCCAGGTGAATCTGGTTCTCCATACATTGCCTAATGAATTCCTAGAAATCGTCCAATAAGCTAATCTGTTTGTCTTCAGGTGCTTCCTCTTCAACTAATTCTATCAGAACTTCAGTATGGCTGGACCCTGTCCCAACATCAGCTGGCATCGTATGCAAAATTAACACCTCTTCTACATCTGATTCTTCATATTGAGCCGATAGCAAGTAATTTCTCAATCCAACCTCTGATATCAGTACTTCTGTTGAAGTCTTTTGGTATTCAGTAATCGTGTACTTCATTCGGGGTTCTCTCTCAATCCTGATTTGATTAGGCACTCCCTTCCATGGAAGCCACATGTGAGAGTGATCAGTGGACACATATCCATTCAAAGCCTTGGTGAACTCTCTTCCTAGAATTAAACCATATGCGTCAGGAATATCGGCTACCTGGATATTGATAACCTGCTGAATCCTTGGATCAGAGGCTATCTGCATCTGGATCATGTTAAGTTCTCCTACCACACTCACTTCGGTTCTGTCCAACTGAGTGACCTTCTTCTGGGAGTCAGCAGGTGTGATTCTCAGAGCCCTACAAACTCCAAGAGGCATCACGTTGGTGGAAGCACCCGAATCTAACAAGCAATTGTGAAGGTTCTTACAAAAGATTCGGACTGAGATTAGAAATGGTGGGGTTTCTGTCTTTCCTTGAAACAGGGTGGGCTGAGTGTCCACTTGGGCCACTTGAGTCCTATCCTTTTCTTTTCCCTTATCTCCAGGAGGCGGGTTAGTCTGATTTTGGGTCTGATTTTGTGTGTTCAAAAACTGAAAACTGGAAGTCTGGCCGACATATTCACTAGAAGACTTATCCAATAACTTTGAATTTGCATCATAGGTACCTAAGACAGCCTTCCTAATTGCAGGAAATCTTAATAACTCAAATGCAGAAAGGTTTACCTTTAGTTTCTTGAATTCCTCTGCAACATATGAAGCCATCTGCTCCTCACTCATATCGGTGGAGACTTCCTTAGATGATTCCTCCACCTTATCCTTGCCGGCTTGAACAATCTTTTCCTTTTGTGGTTCAGTTTGAGACTGTCTGTCCTTCAAAAGATACTGCCTGGAAACATGTGGATAAGACAGATTGTTGCTAGCATTAGGATCTGGAGGGGTACTGAAGTTGTTGGGAGGAATGGAGGTGGTGAACGGTCCTCCAGGCAGTGGGCGTCTATGAGGCATATCCCTCAATCCCTGTCTCTGAAACATCTGAACTTCTTCAATACAAGCTTCCTCCTGATCGAGAGGGCCATTATCATTCACTGTATCTTCATTAAACAACCGAGCTACTTCGTCCCCATTACAAATCTGGTCTGTTTCATCTTCTTGGGAATCGGGTTCTTCTGGTACATTTTCCTTGCTGGCTGGAAAAGGAACATGATTTAATACCAACACAGGAGAATCATATGAGTTAGAAGGCACAATCTCCTGCCCATTAGCGTTATTTTCTACCTCATACTAGAAAATGGAGGCTACAGTTTGAAATTCTGGACAATCCAATTCTGAATGTTGGCTCGTCTTATGGAGCCTACACCACCCCGATAGGGCCGCTTCAGCTAGATATACACCGTTAGGAGGTTTGCCTTGACTGACTGGCTGATTTGCAGATTGGATGACAATCTGATTAGCAGGCTGATCCAATGGGGTAGGGACTCCCCCATTATTGGGCCCTGTATTCCAAGTTCTATTCTGTCCTTGTGGCGGCCTTTTATCAAATCCTGATCCACTTCCTTGGCCTCTATAAAAATTCTTCTTCCTTTCATTATTGAAACCTCTGTCATTGTTGTAACCCCTATCCTGGTTATATCCCCTGTCATTGTAGAACCCTCTGTCATTACGCTGTCCCCTGTCGAAATTTTGTCCTTGTGAAAACTCCCTGTTCTGATTAGATTGCATTCCTTTCTGGGCAGCTTGCAACTGACTATTCTGATTTCTTAGGTAAGTCACCTCTAGATTTAGCTTCTTTATTTGTTCAGCCATTTCATCAATCCTCTCCCTATTAGGATCTTGGTAAGGGATCTGGTTCGGGTTACTCTGAGGGGGAATAGGCATTGTGGCGGATCCCAAAGACTGATGCAACACCTCAGAATTCTGTAGATAAGCAGGGAAGCTACTCGGATGTGTTTGATACATTGGTTGATTAACTTGTTGTTGAGGGAAGTTTGTCATAGGAGAGATCTGGTTCATGGGATGACCAGGGTGTGGTACCATAGGTAATTGGGGAACTGGGTTCATAATTGGGGTATGATTGGTGAGGGCCTAATTTACTGCCTGAATCTGGTTAGGATGTGCAACTGGTCCCAGAGAAGGCAATGGCCCAGTCAAGTGTTGTCTCAGATCCGTGCTGAGCTTGACAGCCTCTGTATAAGCATCAGTCAGGGTACCTGGAGGGTTGGGTCTCCATTTCAAAAAGGTTGCTGTTAGGCTATCTAGAGCTTCATAATATACTCCCAGGGCAATACCATCATCCAAAATATATGGATTTTATAATATGGTGAATGCACGGTGGAACCTATTATTGAAACTGGCTATCAGTTCATTAACCTCTCTTAACCTTGATGAACTACAGGTATAGCTCATTGGCACTGATGGGGATTCAGAACTTCTGTAAAAAGGCCTTTTCAAGGTCATTCCAATTAAGAATTGAACCGGCAGGGAGATGGTTATACCAGTAAAAGGCTTATTCGCCTAGTGAATAAGGGAACAACCTACAAGCAACATCCTCATGAACTATCCCCCTGTCTTTGAAACAAGTCTAGAAAATCCTCAGGTGCTCTTCAGCAGTCCTGTTTGGGTCATTAGCATGGAATTTTGAACAAAAGTGTTCAGGGTTCTTCGGCATAACATTGTAGGCTTGGAAGAACAAAGGTGATGGATTATTGGCAAGGAAAGCCATTGGTAAGAGAGGAGGTGGCGGTTGTGGTTGGTTAACGACAGGCTGAGGCTGTTGAACAGGAACCTCTTCAAGGATGGGTATAGCTTCAACCTCAGGATGTGAAGATGTGGATGATGGGGGTGACGGGATGGGTGATGATGACTCTCCTCTCTCTCTAGTCCTCCTTGACCTGGTGGGGAACTGTAGCTCCTCTAAATCTTCCTCTCCTGTGGTAGATCTGGTATTTCTCCTGTATCTCTCTAGAGAGATCGTGTTCAAGAAACGATCCAGTGTGCTCATTCAGGCCCTCCTTCTAGCGCCAATCTGTTGATGGTGTTTTCTGCACAGCAACAACTCAGACAGAATATAATATCCTATCTCTCTTGAAAGGTTATTTTCAATAATAAATCACTGAAAATCACCCCAAGGTCTCTCGGGTGTTATGTCATAACAATGCATAAAACAACTCAGATAAAATGTGAAATGCTGGTAATCACAATCGGACCTTACTACAAGCAAACTGTATCTCCCTGTTTATCAGATCTTGCAATACGATGATCTTTAATCCTAAATTTAACCAAATGATAAAGAAATAGCAAAAGATAAGGATGCGAGGATATAATCGAATCTAAACTACTCCTAGAATGAATAATGTAAACAATAGATATTTGGAATGGACCTATCTCAAATAACCAGTCCCTGATCGACCCACAATGCAATCTTACAAGAACGGTGCAATCTTCTGAGGTATTTAAATTTTCAAATCATAGACTTGCATCTACAATCGAACTTAAGCACATCAAATATATATGGTCCAGGTTAACTTCACCAGCCTACTACAATCAGATAGTTACTGGGAGTATAGACCAGAGATAGCTACAAACATTCCAAATATGAAATCATAAACATCATTTATCCAACTGAAACTAACCTATTTCTGAATATTAAACCCTAAATCTTCAAGCAATTTAAAAGATGGAACAACAAAACCATGCAAGATGAAATAACACAAAGGATTCCACCAGGAAAACCACAATGTCTCCAATTGTATTAATCACCAAAATCTGCAACAATTCAACTGTTATGATACAATATTTGCTTCAAGAAAAGACTAAGAAATTCTAACTATTGCTCTTGCTTATCTCTATTACTGCTTAGCTAACCAATGTCTAACCCTTACAATGAGGCAAGAATGCCAATTTATAGCAAATTCCCCCCAAAACAATGTCGGCCCAGCCAAACATTTTACAAAATAATAAAAACCGCCAAAACAGGTTGGCCAAGGAAACAAACTAAGGCACACATTAAATGCCATCATCCAAGTCGGCTCTGACACAGTCCCCAAGGAAGTCTGGTACAATGCATGCCCTATGATAATAGGGAGGCACAAATCTCGAAATGAGCATTAACTGCTACTCCCTTTATCCTTCTTCTGCCCGGATGACCCTTGGACCCTCAAGAATATTCCATCCAACTCAGCAACAGGTGGCAATGGAAAAACCCTGAGTCGGCATTTAATAGAATCCATCTCTTCCTTGGACCGCTCAACAATTATGTTCCAGTCCTCCCTGTTGGCCATGTATCTATCTATCACCGCCAAGTATGTAGCTGCATCATCAAGTAAGTGGCCGGTGACAGCTCCATCAGAATCTGGGGCATAAATTTCATGCCACCACTCCTTCAATTGATCCAAGCTCAAATATTTGGGAGCTATCTTCTTCCTCCCTGTCATTACCTCAAAGAAGGCAATGTATCTATCATAGACCGCAGCAAGCTCACCATCAATTTGCTTCTTTCTCTTCAAAATTTTCTTCAAAGCCTTATGCCTAATCTGTAGTGCCTCAAACCATTCCCACGATTCATCCAGCCTAGAGGAAGGAAGGATTCCATCCTTAGCCAATTGCTCCTTGCCATGTCCCAGAATAGTCTTCGATTTCTACAGCAGGAGATCTATGTCATTTTTATCCTAGGATAGAATATACTCCAACAGTTCTTTTCCCCGGACTGCATCCTTCCCCACAGACAAGATTTCTTTTTTTTAGCATCATCCCCTTTCACCTGGACATCCATCAGCCAATCAGTAGCAGCTTGAGCGGAGGCCTTCATCATTTCAATCCTGGAGATTGTCTCCTTAGGCAGAAAACCCGGAGTAGTAGAGGAAGAGGGGTGGAGAGACTGCAGAGGCTTCATCACCTCTTCCAAACTCTTCCTCAATCTTTCATTCTCCCTTTTCAACTCTCGTTTGGACTGAGTCTCCTTTTTTAATCTATCAACAATTACGTCGCTGAATCCCTCAAACTCCTCAATAGCCTGCTCCAAGGAGGCTGGCCCAAGGTTAATAGTTTGGACATTATAGTCCTGGCCTGTAATATCATCTCTGGATTTATCCGTGGCAGGGGTAGCAATGTGAACTACCCTATTATTCGTTTCATCCCTTTCCACCTGGGAAATCACCTTAGCGGCTTTCTTCTTCTTCCCTTTGCCAATCTGAGACAGCATTTCATCCCAGTCTAATGGAGTATCCTCAACAATCACCTGTTTCTTCCTGGCAATCTCCTTCTCCAACCAGTCCGGAGCTACAGGGTCCGTCTGGATTCCTTCTGTTCTTGTTTCTCCCGGATCTTCTGTCACTTACTCTTCCTCTGCGGCTGTCACCTTGACCTCCTCATCAGCTGTTACTTTGTCATCTTCTTTCTCCGGAGTCTGCTTGGCTTGGTCAACCTCCTCAAGTCCTAATTCTGGAAGCACCGGTGATGGAGTCCTGGCAGGGATGCTTTCCTCAGGCTTAGGTGATCCGCGGCCTCTATCACTCTCCGGGGAATCCTCGTATTGCACCAGCAGAGAAGTGTGTCTCTCTTCTATTTCCACCTCAAACTCAGCCGCCTCACTGAATAGTGTTCCTTCCTCAAACGGTTCTGCCTCCCCAGCGACTTCTAGCTCATCCGGATTCTCCAGTTCAAGTGCACTTGGTGGAGGAGAAACATGCTTATCCTGCTCTTCAACTGGTAATGTTGGGGAGGAATCTTTCGGTTGTGCAGCATCCTTGGGAGAAGGAGTTCTTGATTTCCTGGTATAGACCTTTGTTTTCACACCCCCCGAACTCTCCACATCTACAATTGGAGGGTCATCCTCCGAAGCAGTCTGATCTTTCTTCTTCACCATCCTTGTAGTTCTTGTCTTCTTAGTTGGTGGAGGAGCATCCTCCTCTTTAGCCTTCTCTGTTTCCTCCTCATCAGAGGACTTGCTGATTGTCAGGGTCTTCCACCTGCGCTTGCCTATTGGTTTCCTCTTTGTTACAAGTTCAGCTCTGTTAGGACCTCTAACTTTAATCTTGAAGGGTGATGTTTTTGCTGATTTCCCTTTGGGGTCCTCTTCCCCGGATTCCTCAGAAGTTGACATGGGGTTGAGATTCCCCATCAAGTCGAAGGTGCAAGTTACTTTCGCATTCTCCAACTCCTAGACTTTGTGCCTTACCCAAGAAAGGGTGAATTTCATCACAGAAGCCATCAGATCTTCTAACTCTGTCACCTCGGCCTCATTCCAATCGATATCACCGACTGACCTATCCTTTATATCCTCATAAACATGGTCTTGAACCAATTTCCCGTCATCATCAAGCTGATCCGGAATCAACTTAACATTATATTGTCTAATTGCCTCTACAGGCAGTCTGGAATACCTTTTCTTCCTTGCATCGAGGTCATCCTTGATATTGACCCAGTAGTCTTCTAAGTCCTCCTTGTGCCTAAACTCCCGGGTAGCCCTCTTCTGGGCCTCTCCAGTTACATCAAAGTTCATTCTCTTAGAATGGAAAGAGAATCCATAGGCCGCCAGCTCCTCACCTGCGGTGTGAGCCGATTGGATGGACGGGCACATCTCTCCTATGCCAATCCCAAGAGGGAAGTCTCCTCCAAAACCAGTCTTATGCTTTTCCCTCTTCACCACTGCATCAAACTCACAGATTTGTCGTACAACTTCCAGCAGCACAATATGGTCAGTGGGATACCGAGGAAACCTGTAAGGGGCAACTGGGCATCCATCAATCTGGAGGTAAGTGAATGTAGGGAATTGGATAAACCATGCTCCGTAGTTCTTGATTAGCCATTTTGCTAAATCGGATAATTTGATATGCTCTGCATTCTGAAGTGTCCGGGTAATATGCATTGTGAATGCATCATTGGTTCTCCTGTAATCCTTATGCCCTAAATGCAGCTCCGGATAAACCTCATAAATGATATTCTGTCCAATTGTTCCCCTCGGAGTCAAACCTTTGTAGGGATAGGAAATGGCCAGCACATACATAATGTAAGAAGACATAGTGAATTTCTTCGCCTCCAGGACATTTCTCAATTGTTTGTGAATCTCAGCACTGATGAGCCCTGCCCAGTGATAGTTCGTGCCTTGACTCATCTTGGTGATCACATGGACCATCCAACTCTCTAATACCCCTGCACTCCTCAATCCTGCCACCCTGCTCAGCAATGTAATGGCATCATAGACATCTGACCTAAATTTTACCCTATGCAGTTGTTTGGGCAACTTCGAATGGTGATATTTTGGCTTCTCCAGCCATGAGTTGATCATCTGCTGAGCCTTGATTGGTTCATTCTCATAATAAGTCCTGGCAGTGTCAATGTTCAATGCACAGACCGAAGGAAGATCCGACATGCTGAAGGCTCGTGCAATGGAGGCCGGACTGAAGTTCACCAAGACCCTCCCTTCAGTGCTGACCACCATCTGTGTATCAAAGTCATACTATCTAGCACATTCTAAGATCAGCTCATAACACTGGACCGCTGGAGGGAAACCCGCCACATGCACCAATCCAGAGTTCATCATTCCTCGTCTCAAAGCTGACAGATCCTTCTTAGCCATCCTCTGTTTGAACTCCTCATATCGCCATGCACCAACGTTAGTGTCAGATACATCAGCCCACACGGAAGATACTTTACTTTTTGGGAGCTGGTTCTTCATGTCTTGTCGTAGTCGTTCTGTGTCAGAGATAGATGATGCCCCTGCACCACCCTTGGACTTCCCAGTAGCCGCCTTGCTTGATTCAGCCTGCATATCCAAAACTATCATTAGAATTCAATTATGAAGCTTATTTCAATCCAAAAGGTTAGCACAAATCATGTAAATCCATCAAAATCCATCGCTAACTACTAATCCATCAAGATCTGGAGAAGACAGATAGTCCGGGAAAATCGTGCAATCTGGGAAAATACCATCGGGGAGGAATTCCAGAGAAATCCGACCCAGATGGATTCCTGCTGCCAAAGCATCATTAGTCACATAAATCATTAGTGCAGATGAGCAGAACAAAAGATAATCATTAAACTCACTCATTGGCAACAAGAAATAATCATTAGACAATCGTTCCACCAATCCTATCATTAAAATATCAAAAAGAACACAGTCAGACAGGAAATCCAGAAAAATCTGGATGGAATGGATTTTCGCGGACAGTTTAAAATGCGCCAGAAATAACCCCAACCCGCGGAATAAGCCCAAACCGGGAAAATCCGGGAGCGAGGAAATTTTGCAACGACCTCAGAAACCTGAAAAATGACGAAACGCGAATCAAAACCCAAACAACCACAGGATTAACTACACCTGAGCTTGAATGATCTCAAAACTGACGATAAGTAACAAAACTCAGGACGCAAAGGATTTAGACTTTTCAAAAGCACGCAAAGAATGAATTCCCATATCAAAATAATGATGCCCTAATCGAATAATCAAATCTCCACCATTAAAACCAGAGAAAGCTTTAGGGTCTAAAATATCGGCTAAGGATTTACCTAAAGCACTCGAATCCTCACAAGACGGGGAAGTCAACAAGATACAGGGACAAATCGTTCAAAGCACAGTAAAACCTCCGTTCTGGGCCAAATACCAAGGGAAACCCTAATTTCGCATAATAACACATTTCGCGCCCAAAACAAGCAAGCAATCCGACCCAGAATTCCGTCCAAAGGATACACACGCAATCTTATGGATAAATAAAGCTCATAGGACACGGGAACAAGGTTTCATCATACAAACGGGTCAAACCTCGACTCTATAAATATGAAATCGAAATCAATCAAGGGCCGACCCAAATCAAATAATACCCAATGCAAAACCCTCAATCACCATGCAAGCAAAATGAAAGGGCGACGACTACATACCATGGATCAAAGTGGAAGAAGCTCGAGCCTAAAAAGGTGACTTTCGCAGCAAACGCGTCCAAGCAGTGAAAACACCAACACCGGCACTCAAGCAATCCTCACGCAAACAAATGAAGATCAATCCACAAAGCTCAGATGGAAATTTGAAATCGCCAGAGCAAAACAAGGGAGCAATGAAGTTAGAATGGCATTGAAAATGCCCTAAATTCGCCCTTATACCCACCTGAGCAAAGGTACCTCAACCATTAATGCGCGACATGACATCTCTGACAAATCCGGAAACCCGAGCCCCAAGCGGAATTTCAGAAAATCCCAGAATGCGCGGAAACACGAATTCCTCAGAAATGCAGAAACCGAGGAAATAAGGAAGGCCGGGATTTTGGCAGAATCCGAGAAAATCTGCCAGGACCGGAAAATCCTGAAGCAAGGCAGAAACCCGGAATTGGAGAATCCTGCCAGAAACGGACAAGGAACCAGGGCCCGTGAAAATCCACCAGAGCTGGAAAATCCCGGATCCTAGTGAAAACCCGGACTTGGCCAAAAACTCATTTTCAATCAATTCCAACCTCAAGGCAAGGTCAAGGCCAATAAGACCAATATGTCAAGACCCTAAAATGATAAATCCAATAGAACCAAAGGTCAAAGACACCAAAAAGAGAGGGTCCCCGCTCCAAGTGGGGCGTGTGTGCAAAAATTGCACAATAGATAGATGGTATAAGTGGTACGTGTAAAGGGTAGAGGGGAGAGAGATATAATTAGGGTAGAGAGAATAGACAAAGAGAGAAAATAAATCTATAAAAAAACATTCTCATAACGCGAGAACATTTTGAAGTAGAGACATGACCATTTCTAGCACGAAATAACGCGCTTGTGTTATAACGTAAGTACATTTTTGCTTGCTCTGAAAATGGTGAAAAATTTCAATTTATCCATAATCTTGGCCCACATTCTGCATATTCTCCTAGTTGTGTGCATGCTTTGACAAAAAGTAGCTTTTTGATGATGTTGTGAAGTGTGCATGCATGTGTTTCACATTCCACCACATTTTTCATGATCTTTCCACCACCTTTGCATGGAATAGCATAGTTTTCATGTTGAAAGGCATATAATATCAATTCAAGTTTGAATTCCAGTGAAAACTGATATACAATTGAAGTTTGGAGGGGAACGAGCTTTTGAAAAAGTCAAATTGTTGAGGATTTTGAAGAAAGAAGAAGAAACTTAGGCTACATAATTGGGTAGAACTCCTCCATTTGAAACTCTAGTTTTTTAGGTATGTGAAGTCTTTACACATTTTTTTTCATTCTATTATGGATTTCTCTCATTTTTGTTGTTTTGCATATTCCATGTTGATGAATGTTTGTTTTTCATTACAACCTTAGGTTGTCAATGGAAATTTTAAATTACACAATTCTATACACTTGCCAATTACATTTTTAAACCACATCTATACAAACCAGCTAATTGCCTTGTCTATGCTACCAAATTTTCCATACAAGTCTCTAAAAAATTGGAATATACTCCTCCCACATTTATAGCACAGATTTAAACTATTTGATTTTCATCTCTATTTATAAATTATGTCACCAATAAAGCTACCTCATCACCTATGTTGTCATATATTTTAAATATTTCCTTGATTAGTCTACCTACAAGGGATTCTAACCCTTCTATCCAATATTTGAAGAATCTTTATTCAAGGATAAGTTAGCCAAATGGGGAAAGGTGCAGCCTATCTTTCAGAGCATCTACCAAAAAAAACAAACCATCGAGGGTACTTTGATGTAGTGCTAGAGGAATAAAACAACTTAACTCAATCTCGGTCCAATCAACTTATCAAAATTGAACCAAATCTCAACTTGTCCATTCAATTAGGACTCCTCTACCTTTACGTGTGCATGTTCTACTGGTTGTGTAGGATGCATCTCACTATAGGTGTTCAACATATGTGGAAATTTTGTGCGGTTGGGCATGGAAAGGGGGAGCATGATGCCATAGGATAATGCGTGAAAAGATAAAATTAGCACAAGAAGAGTTAAAGTATAAAGACATTGCAAAGTTGACAGATCCAAGATCAATCGTTGAGTGGTGTAATGCTTTGATGGGTCTAGGTAATGAAGGAACATCTTCAGTTTGTATATTTTTATGGTTGATTGATGATACTAACATTGCACCATATGAGGATTGTTGTACACTAACAAGATCGAGTGAGCTACACTCTTTCCTTAGCTCTAATGTAGGTTCATGGAGTATCGATACATAGAAGATGAAATTCATTTGTTCTTCATGTACAATGCAAGAATGGAATGATTGTGAGTTAGGGGAGTGGGTTGAAAAATGGTTGACAAGTTATCTTAGCCCACTTCACATGTATTTCCCTTCAACCACATTGTAACTAACACAGATGGAATCATTGATCGACTTTGACCACGTATCAGATCTAGTTCTTGAAACCAAGTAATATATCTACTTGCTTAGTATTTGAAATTCCATATTGTTATCTTACTTTGTACTATATTCGTAATGTTGACTAATTTCAAGAGATTTGCTACACATATCAATGCAGGGCATATTTATGTAGTTATTTGAGATGAAGAAAACAAAGAGGGAACAAAATATTATTTGTGTCATTGTGTTGAAGCCAAAAATAAATTGGAGGCCCCAGTTATAGATGGAGAAAACATTGAATACTCTACAGGCTCAGTTGTTGTTACTAGAACGTGGCTTGGAAGGTACCCACATAAGAGTGTTAAACATTGGTTGTTTTAGGAATTTGATAGGCATCGTAAGATTCTTCATTACTCAAACCTTGTTGTGGCATCCAATGTTTGTTTGACCAAATATGGGGGTAGACCTTTGAACAAGACCTTGTGGAAGGTCTGAGAGTTTGACCATGAGGCAATACTTGACACAATAAAGAGTAGAGAAAATCCAGATGGTTCGTTGGATTAATTTGTAAGTATATGCACATTGGTTCTTATTAATTTTATACTTGTATGCACATTAATTTGTTTGATGTCAATGCTATCATCTTATTTTACTTTGCATATATTTTTAAGTAACCTACTAAACATTGATTAGTGTCCCTTGTAGAAAATACAGATTTATGAGTCATCCAAGAGAATCTCAACAAGAAAAACAATGCAACATCCTTATTTTGATGATCTTGAAAAATATCAATTATGATTTTAAGAAATTACAAAAGTGTGTGCAAAGCTTGGTGAGGGAATTTCAAGTTATTCATTTGAAGTTAACCTTATCATGAGAACCTATGATGTAGAAATTATAAGAGCATCTTGAATTTCAAGTTATTCTATTCATGATAGGTGTTGTGTGCAAGAGGTATCTTGAAACTCCTAGTAAAGATGTATGACCAAGAGTGACTAAGTTGAGAGACTAGCATGCCTATCTGTAAGTGCCTTCCATCTGTTTTCATTTCATTTCCATTTTGGATGCTCTTTCTTTTTCTTCTTTTTCTTTGCCTCTTTTTCTTATTTGCCTCTCTTACACACAAAACTTTTCAAAAATGTTTTATAACACTAACTAATCCTTTCCATTGAGTTACAGAAGCATACAGTGGGTGGAAGGCTTAATATGACATTTTAATGCACTCAAAACCCTTAAAACAAGGTATACAAATTGACCCTCAGTAATTGGCTTCTAAAATGCAGAAAATGACTTGAAATCCAACCAAACCAAAATGAAAACAGAGTTAATTCTACTGCCCACCTAATTCCATTAAAAACAAAGAACAATCACTATGAGCTACGTTCAACCGACTCGATCCCTTAAGGGTCCAAAGTGCAAAAGGGAAATAATCTTTAATGAGGTGTTACACAGAAACCATGGTGCTTATGTAATATCTATCTAAACCTACAAGATCACATTGGGCCCCTCTATAATAACCTCTCTTGGTTTTTGTTATCTTGAAGTGGTTTTCCCGTGGTGTCCAGTTTTCACTTAATGGAAAAAGTGTCAAATGCAAGCAGTGAAGAGTTGAAAAGTGGTGAAACTTTCATTTTACAATTCATGTGACCAAATAGATTATTCAAACATGAATAAATAGGTATTTTTATGCTAGGAATGGTCCTCTTTCACAGCCAAACACATGGAATCACTTCGAACTATGTTCAACCAGATTGATCCCTTAAGGGTCCAAAGTGCAAA
>VDFB02136820.1:0-20409 GCA_007258455.2 Sequoia sempervirens
ACTTAGTCAATTTTTGACAATTTTCATGTTCTTCATTCTGACCACAGTTTGGAACCTCCCTGTTGACTCAAATTCTGAATGGTGAATGATTTGTTGATTGCGCCGTTGAATTCGTTGCGGAGTCGGCAGAGAACTGAGCAACTTTGATTGGAAGTGTAAACCCTAATTCCATCATCTGGTGCCTTAAAAATATGGGTGCCCTTTCTCACTTGGGGCGCCCAAGGCTGGCAGAGTTAGAAAATTTTCCATCATTTTTCATCTTCTTTGTTCTTCGTGCTTGTTCATGATCCCGCCTTCTGTCGTATGCTTTGAATGTTGAATCTGACCCCTGGCAGTTGACTGACCTCCATTAATGACCTCAAAGCTCCTAATATGCTTTTGAAAAGCGAGAATACACCGATGGGGCAAAACGTTATTTTGAGATTGCATTTGCACCGGCAGTATGGACGTGTTTGAGCCAATCACAATCAGTTTGGACCACGGCGGGACCAACTCTATTTTTGGCGATATCCGACTTTGAAAAGTAGAAAAACCTAGAAAAAGTTACTAAATTTAGAAAATTTCTAAAAATAGCAGTTTTCCTAAAATTTAGGGATGAGAAACTGAGATCTGGGTTTTGTAGATTAAGCTGCTCTTAGCAGACTCAGATTGTCAGATTTTGAAAATTTTGTGTTTTAACCCCCATGCAAGATATGCACACCCAAATTTTGACCTTTTTGACTGGTTTGACAAGACTTTTACTCATTTCTTCAAAATATCTAAGTGTAACATTTTTTTAATTTTGGGGTACAACATCGATAAACAGTTGCTGATGTCATGTAGCTTTTATTACATAACCACCAGACGCATAATAGAAATCTAAAATATTAAATATTGAATTTTAAATTTTAAATATATAACATAGATTAAAATAAATATTAGAGAGATAGGTGAGTATGATAGGATGACTGTGTAATAATGTATATATATATGGACCAGAGGGCACATAAGATAGGCTCTCTTCCTTAAAGATAATAGATCATTACTGATCATAATGACCTTTGATAACTAATGATGGGTAAACCATAAGTCTATAAATACATACATATGGATCAGGAAGGACATAAGATAGGTTGTCTTCCTTAAAGGTTATAGATTGTGACTAACCATAGTGACCTTTGATAGCTGATGATGGTTAAATCTCTCTCTCTCTCTCTCTCTCTCTCTCTCTATCTATCTATCTATCTATCTATGTGTGGAGCGGGGAGGACATAAGATAGGTTGTCTTCCTTCAAGGTAAGAGATTGTGATTGATCATAGTGACCTTTGACAACTAATGATGGCTAAGTCTATATATATATGGACCAGGGAGCACATAAGACAGGTTGTCTTCCTTCAAGGTGATAGATTGTGACTGATCATAGCAACCTTTGATAACTAAAGATGGTTAAGTAGGTACACGACACATTCTCCCATGTAAAAAATGTCGATCTTGAAGCACAATTAGAATATGAGACAATAAGATTTCAATAAGGTTCCATCAAAGTTATAAATAAAAGTTTGGCTATGGGGGTTTTCCTTTTTTTTTTTGGATGCAGGTACAGTATGGTTTTGGTATGCTTGTTAAAAAATAATAAAAATTTAAAATTAATAGACAAAATTACCATAGATTACTAAATAACTGAACAAGACAGATTTTTGTTTCAACTGAGAGCTTATACAAAATGAGAAAACTGTGTTTGAGATTTGTTTGCCTTCTATTCCAACTACATGCCTCAAATCCAGCTATTATATAGCTTTCCAATGCAAGAAGTATAAAACTTAATAAAAATAGTAAGCTAGGGTTCTAGGTGAGAACTGAAGAGTCACCATAATTGAAAGTTGAGGTGGACAGTCAAATAAGGACAAACTTATTAGATAGCTAAGTACATGTGTTGGAAAGCTTAGGTCATTAACTAATCCATTTGGGCTGAACCATAGCATAAGCATGGTCTAGTGGTCTTATTGCCAAATTCTGCTTTAAAAGGCCTCAGAAATATAAAATACAAAAATGTAAAGTAATACAAAAGTAAAAGATTTTCAGAAGTCTTCAGAATGCTGTCTGAAACTGCCACTTAGGCAATCTGAGATGTTTTTTGGATCAAAACGGCCTTTACAAGTTTAAAACAGAGTGTACTGAGAGGGCTGTAACAACATCTGCCTGCTACCTCTTGTTTTCCTTAATATGTTATGGTTACTGTATGATGAAAGCATTTGACGATGCATTTTATGACATAGTAGTAGGTAGGGTTTTCATTATATGTTATCTTTCTGTATAACCTCAAATGTGCTCTTTTTGTTTTGAGTTTATAGTTTTGATTATTAGTTTACCAAGCAGAAGTAGCTTTCTTGTGTATCAATATAAGAAATTTCATAACTGATTTCTTTGGAACAGTAGATTTATCTATACATTCCCAAAGAACAAATACTTGATTAATGTTTTATCATTATACTTATTGGTAATAGGAATTACTGATGATAGTATGGCTTAGAAGTTGCTTGAATCTTTTCAAATGCAATGCAACAATCAAATTGCAGTTTAGTGATTGTATATGCATTTACTACCAAAATGGATGAGATTGGAACTGATGCATGTTCACTTATTTGCAGGGTGGGGATGGTTTCTTTAATGAAATTTTGAATCGTCTTCTTGTGGGGAGACATAAAGCTTCTTATCCACCGACTCCCTCTGAAGTCCAATATTACATTCAAGAAGATGCCAGCAGGTCTATATATGGACACTCTAATGATCTCGAACTTAAAGAACATGGTGTCCAACAAGTTCAATCTGTGGAAGAGCATACTGAACTTGATTCTCTTCCACCCTCACATCCTCTTCTTCAGGAATCTGTTGCCTCTAGAATGGGAACTTCTTATTCAAGCTGTAGCTTACAATCTGTGTACAATGCCTTTTCCGATACAATGGCTGAGGGGGAGGGCTTTGTAAATCAGGTTTTTGAAAATTCTGCTACAAATTTCAGAACACAATACAGAATGATCCATCTGGGCGCGGCACAGGATAGAGTGCAAGGTGATGGTTGTCTGCCCTTTGAGGGATGTGCAGTTCCAGCTCAAATATTTTTCTTAGGTGTAATCAATTTACTGTAGATTCCTGTTGCAACTATATTGACAAGTTCAATATCTGATAGTACAGGGTCTTGTGTGAAAGAAGAGGCAACTACCTGGTTTCCTCTCCCAAATCCATCATTCAGAATTGGAATTATTCCTGCAGGTTCAACTGATGCCATAGTGATTAGGTATAATCTAACTTATCCACCCTCTTTAGATATGCCATTCAAGTATCTCAACATATATTTGTCTTCATGTATTTATAATAAACCATCTTTAATTGCTATAAACTAAGATGAAAGTATTTTATAAACATATAGGGTTTTTGGTTGAATGTTACTATGGGGCTACAGTGTTTGACTTGCTAGTATGCCAAATAGTTGGGTCAAAATAGTCAGTGTCTGTGTTCCATTTATATATTTTGTTTCAGAAGAAGATGCCAATTTGTCTTTTGCATTTATTGAATTCATAGACAAATTTTTTTGGGTTACAAACACTTGCAAGTCAATGCTGAGTCGGTTCCCTGCCAAGTTGAGACACAGATTCTCAGGAGTGAATGTTGAGGTGATTGACTTCATTGATTTGCACTATTTCCCTTTTTGGCACCATTTCAGTTATTTTAACTGCTGTTTCTTTCCTTGAAACTGATTTCATGCTTCCAATAAGTGATTTTTTGCTAACATTTAAATTCTTTAATTTTTTAATCATCTGGGGAATCTTTTTCAATCTGGGAAGTGGAATTTTCATCTTTGATAATAAATTTTAGACTATGATGATTCATAAATATATCATTGATTGATATATCATATGATTAGTAATTCTATTTACCTATTTACAATTTTACTGTTTAGATGAGCATGGTCTCTATCTATGTTGATGTCTCAACGATGTACATGAGTTGTATCAATTTATTAAGTTTTGGATATAGTATATATTTTTGGGTTTTATATGTTTTATGAAGTTATTACCAATTTGTGATTTGATCTTTGACCCTTTTACTTGTAAAATTGGAATCGTGTGACATCGATTGAATTATCTTATCAAATAGAAACCATTTAAGAAATGTGATCTGGTGTGCATTACCCATTTGTCTTTTACACACGGGCTGCATATTTATCTATTGACAATTGAACAGCAACCCTTTCTGGTCACCTTTTGCTCTTGCAGCCATTTCAGCCCATTTGTCAGGAGCCTTTGATAGAAAGGATGTAGTATGCATTTAGATAAAACATCAATATCAGTGTTTGTTTGGTCCCTTCATTGATTATGAACTTGTGTACACAATCTATTTTGGTTTACAAGCCAAGATTGTTATTTTGTAGGTTCTATGGATTTCATCAATACATGGATTGGCCCTTCTGCACTTATTTTTTTGCTCTTCCTATAAGAAACTGCCTTGTATATGGTAATTGAAATGTGATAGGAAGGCACCTTTGCTACATATTTAGTGATTCATCAAAATATAATCTCATTGACCATCTTTTATTTGTTCTCTTTCCTAATAATTTTTTTTTTTTTGGTCATGATAGCACTACTGGTGCTCGGGATCCTATTACTTCTGCAATGCAGATAATTCTTGGTAAAAGAATAGCACTTGATATTACTCAAGTTGTAAGCTGGAAGAGCAGTTCCAAGTCACCTGAGGAGGCACCCCGTGTTCGCTATGTAGCCTCTTTCGCAGGGTAAGTAGTAATCTTGCCTGGATAAGAATCTTTCTTGGGCTCTTGCAATTTGTCAAAAGATAATAGAAATCCAAGATGATACAGTAAATAAAGTGAAGATTAATATTACTTAAGCCATGTCATGTGGTACCTTGATATTAATGCAGGAACAAGGACAGTTGCAAAGAATATATATATTTTTTATATTGTTAATCATTTACAAATGTTCTGCTCATATGAGCATCAACATGAGACCAAGACAAGGTCTTGTGAGTACAACAATGAGTCTAATATCAGCTCCGTTTGAGCAACCACACTAGAAACCACCTATGGAAGACCAAGAGTCACAACTTAGAAATCTGCTTATTTAGAAACCACCTTCATGCTAGAAGCCAACTATGGAAGACCAAAAGTCACAACTTAGAATTTCTTATTAAATGTGCCTTTGGGATTTGAACTTGGGCCTCCACAATGAGAACTCAATGCTTTAACCAATTAAGCTCAACCCCTTGGACTGATGCAAAGAATTTGAATTTTAAGGCATAAACATATTGCAAGCTTAGAGTTTTGAGTGATTATTAATGATTCATATCTAAAAACAGACAATAATATTCTGCTTAGTGCGTTTATGGAATTTGTAGAGTTCTGTAGGTGCTTGAGGACCAAATATGGGGGTCAATAAGGTCCTAGGTCCTTGATACTCTAGGTTGATTTTTATATGTATTTGGAGTTAGGCATGTTGATATTGAAATGTGTGGCTGTGACGTTTCTGTGAAGTCTGAAATGGGCACAAAACAGTGCAGAGTACCCTAGCCTCTGTCTTTTACCATCTTTATTTTAGGATGAAGAATGACCTTCAGGAATCTCAATAAAGGTTTGAAAGCCTTAAGAAAGGATTATGAGAGGATAAAAGTGGGAAAATAACAACAGAGATTAACAAGATGGATAAAGTACAAGTAACTTTAAAGTATATTCCTGATGTGCTTACTTTTCTCATTTTGCATTGTTCTTGGAGGATGGTTGCTTGCTTGGAACATGTTTTGTGTGTCTGAAAAAAAGCTGATTTGCTTTTTAACTTGAGGACAGAGTTGCAGGATACTATGTAGAAGATGCCCTAAAACGTATTCAAGTATCTGATGTGGAGTTTTAAATTGAACTGAGAGATGAGTGAGTGTTGCTGTTCTGCAGCTGAGGGCATGTGGTTTTTCTTTGGCTAATAGCTGCACACCTTCCTGGTAGGCTATAGGTTTTATATTTTAATGTTATTAAAAAACACCCAAGTTAAAATTTGTGCTGATTTGCAAATAAGTTTGCTCTTTCCTGTTGAAATTTTTAGACCTTTCACACTTGCATCATTCTCTGTAAAAGTCTCATTTTCCTCATTCTCAACCTGCGATCCTTCCATTTATGCTCTGATCTGAGTGGCATCCCAGGGCATCCAGGTGGCAGTTCCAGGGAAGAATCTGAAAAATACTGAAAATCATTTTGTTTTTGGTATTTCTATGTTTTCGCTATTCACATTTTCAGAGGTCTTCAGAGCAGACTCTCCAAGTTCTATAGATGCATGGCATCTACTCTGTTACAATGTTTACAATGCAAAAGTTAAAACTGAAAACTTACTAAAAATTAAAATGGTAAACTGGGGTTCCCAGCAGAAACCAACCAGTCACAGTGCTTTGTGATGACCTGTGTCACTCTTGGAAGTTGAAATGGACAGCTAGATGAGGTCAAATTTATTGAAATATTAGAAAACAAAGAAATATTATGGGAGTTACTTAATTTTGGCAAACCCAACTTGGTGGGGTCATAACTCCTAGCTTGTTGGGCAAAAACTAAACTAGTTTAACACGTTGTATTTGAGAACTAGTTTGTGGTGCTTGGTGGGTAGCCTTTGCCCTTCTTTGTCATTGTTTGGCTGATTATTCAGATTACCATGACCATTGACAGCTGAATGGGGAGGAGAGTGATGAACAAGATCATGAGGATGCTTTGAAGTATTCCCACACTCCTCTTCTTAAATTGGATCTTCCACCACAAGGTGCTTGCCAAGATTAAAACCGGCATTGTCTTGCCTAAATTTAGATGGCCTCCATAATTGATGGTTCTATGTCTATAACGGATGCAGGTGGTGTGGGCAGAGGCTGCACCAAGAAGTGAGAGTTGCTGCAATTGTGGAGGAGAATTCAGGTCAGAAAGGGATGCTGGAGAATGAGGATAGTGGAATGAAGGTGAGAGGGAGCAGCAACAGACAAGGGGAGAGGTGAAGCAGGAGGCTGCTGAGGTGAACAGGAAGACAAAGGAGAGCGGGATGGGAAGGGTTCAGGGGGGTGGGGGAGCCGATCTTCATTCTTTGAAGACACAAACAAAAACATATGTCCTCTGATGGCTCAGACATGACTTCACTGGGAGAGAGATCCTTTCAAAAAAAGAGTTAGGGATCATGACAATGAGGTGCAAAAGGGGCGGGCACTACTGACTGTTGGGGAAATGACACCACAATCTAGATGTTAAGAGAAAACATAAAGGTCAAAATGGGAAGGCCCAGATCCATACACTCTACACTTTGATATTCAATCAATCTTTTCAGATCTGAGCAAGAACCTGTAATAAACATTTGCGGTACCTCCTTTGGGTTGCCTGAGATTTTTTATATTTTAAAAGTATTACTGCTTTAAGTTTATTTTAAAGAAATAGATAGTTAAACTCCTAAATAATTTTAGCCTGACATTGAGCAAAGAAGTGCAGATCCATACAGTCTTCATTTCGATAGTCAATCAATCTTTTCAGAGCATTCTGAGGAAGAACCTGTAAAAAATATTTGTGGTATCTCCTTTGTGTTGCCTTGGATTTTTTATATTTTAAAATTATTATTCCTTTCTGTAAAAAGAAAAATAGATGATTAAATTACTAGTTATTATAATTTTAGCCGAACTTTGTGCTAATAAATAATTTAGACAATAGTTACAATAAATTTATTTACAATGTAGCTGATATTTAGTCATAATGTTTTTTGAGATTTTAATATTTGTCTTTACATTTGTATTTTCAGTCATCTTGATTTTTTTATTGGTTTTGTATATTAATTTATGGGACATGCACATGCTGTACTTGCATAGGGGTCCTTGAAAGTTTTCCAATACTTCATCGGTCATCCTTATCCATGGAACTCTGCTTTTGGAAACTGTTCTTCTGAACAGTTGACCGCTCTTACTGTGGGGAAACATAACTCTTACTGACGATGTTAGATTTCCCCATCATGTATGCCAATGTTTACAGATAAACAGATGTTTACAATCTCAAGTAGAGTGCTTTTTTTCTTACATGGAAGTAATTTTGGATTTAAGTAAAGTTTTATTATTGTTGAGACATTTGTGTCAGACAACTTTTATTTTGGCAGGTATGGATTCTATGGTGATGTCATAAAGGAGAGTGAGTCATATAGGTGGATGGGACCTGCCCGATATGATTATTCTGGAACCAGCGTGTTTATGAGACATAGGTACTACTTGTTTCCAAAGCTATTAGTTTGATAGAAAAACAATTCATTCTTTAGGAAGCCTATTCAAGATGATTACCTTGTTTAGTAATTTCTGATCTTTAAAGTTGCAATGGTCAGCAGATCATATGAAGCTGAAGTAGCTTTTATTGAAGTACCAGACAAAACTGCTTCTGATGTAACCAAAAGTGGGCTAGCTGGTGGCCAAACAAATGCAGATGGAAAGCGAAAAGAAGAGATATGTCGTGTAAACTGTGCTGTTTGTGCTGATGGGATAAATTCTGAACCTTCAGTGTATAATGGTGGGCTAGAAATGTCATCCCACACTAAATCACAGATTCCAAGGTGGGTGAAAGTAAAAGGACTCTTTCTTAGTGTGGGTGCTGCTGTGATGTCTTGTCGGAATGACAAAGCACCAGACGGGGTCGTGGCTAATGCTCACCTGGCTGATGGATTTTTACACCTTGTACTTATAAGAGATTGCTCGCGTGCTTCTTATCTTTGGTAATGCAAATAATTTATCTGTTTTTTTCCTTTTAACTCTATTTTTCTTATGAGAAGGATTTTCTGATTTTTAAAATCTGGTTAGCAGGCTTCATGAATAATCCTCAAGTATAAATCATTGAGAAAGTGCTTCTTTATGTGGTGTAAGCTTACTGTTTATAAATTTCTTAACCTTTTCGTTGTTATGGTTGGCAAACACATTTCTCACACATCTTGAAAAATGGATTATTGTGTTAATCGATATGTATAGCATTTCTTTAGCATATTATATTTCTTAATACCACAGCTTAAATTTTCTATGGAGTTTTTATATTTGAAACAGAAAGTAGTGATAATGGGACACCGCTACTCCTTATGTAGTGGCAATACACCATGAGCAGAGGATGGTAGGAATTGAACTTCTTGTTGATGTTTATTGATCATATCCTGATGCAGGAGCATCTGTGTCTATAGGAATCCTGCATCTCCCAAAAAAATTTTCAGGTTTCATTTTCAGTTTCAGTTCAGTTCTGTTGTGCTCCTGTTGGTTTTGACAATTACTTCTCAAGAATTTTCAGTTTAAAATTTTCCAAGTTATTATAAGTGTACGATTGTCAACAAAATCATGAGGTTTCAAAACCTCTGTTGGCTCTTGTTATGACCTAATTCACACCTCGCCCCATTGCAAATGGGGACCCTAGTAGTTTGCCTTTTTTGGGTTTTGTCGTTGCATCTCGGTTTTGTCTGGTCTTCGTTTGGGTTTTGGGTTTGAGTTTTAAATGGTCACCTGAGTCAAGTGAAGGAATTTGAGCTTGGATCACTGTGCAAACGTCATCATCATGCTTAGGAGGCCCGAGAGACAAAGATCGATTGTCGTTTCAGTCAATTCTGACACCTCCTACTTTTTAGGGATTGCCCCTCTGGACCCCCTATTTTTTAGGGACTTTATTTTTGGCATTTTTGGCCTATTCTGGACTTCCTATTTTTTAGGGGCTATTTTTAGAAAGTTGCTATTTCGGAAAAAGTTTCTATTTTTGTCAAGGTTTCTATATTTGGAAGTCCCGAATTTCGAAAATCCACTCAAAAGTTCCAAAAAGTCAATAGAAATCTTAAAATCAATTTGAAAAAATTTCATGAAATCATGATGAAATCTGGAAAATTCATGAAAAATCTGAGAGGTCATGGTGAATTTGCCTAAGTGTGGATTCATGGGAGTCCAACCAGCAATGACATAAAGACAAGACAAGTCCGCCTTGGAAGATGTTGGAATGGCATGGACATGAGGTAAGTCCGCCCTTGGACAAAATGTGGAGAATGGCATGGGAAGGTGGCAAGTCCGCCTTGGAAGCAAAAAGGAATGGCTTCAATACTTGCCAAGTCCGCCCTTGGAAAAATGTTAAATGGCTTGGACAAATGGCAAGTCCGCCCTAGGGAGATGGCATGGAATAGGGTGAAGTCCGCCCAGCCACATGGAGGATGGCACAAACCTAAGGTAAGTCCGCCCTCAGCAAGAAGGCTATGGCATAAGCTAAAGTGAAGTCCGCTCCAAGGGAAATAGAAAGAAATTAAGCCAAGTCCGCCTAACACATGGATAGAGTAAGAGTAAAGTTTGCCTAGAGTAATGTGACATGGCTAAAGTCCACTATATGGAAAGAAGAAATGGCTTGAGCATAAACAAAGTCCGCCATACTTAGAGGAGTGAAGGAAAATTAAAATTTTGCCTAAGCTTCAGCCTTGGAAATATTAAATAATATGCTTGGCACTTTAAAAAAAAAATTCCCCATACATGGAGAAAAGAGAAAATATTTTTCTAAGTCTAAACATTTATATGTCTAAAAAATTTTGCCAATGACTTAGGAAGATGGAAAGAAAATTATGGCAAAATGAAATTGGAAGATAAAAATTATGGCAAAATGAAATTGGAAGATAAAAATTATGGCAAAGTAAATTGGAAGAAAAAATTTCGCCTAAGGCAATGGCAAGAAAATTTTGAAAAGTCAAATTTGCCTTAGATAAGAATAAAGTGCCATAAAGGGGTTGAAAACGACACATAAAATAATTATTTTAATTCTTTATTTTCAACACCTCAAAGAGATAAACTTTAAAAAATCAAAATTAGAAAAAGACAAAAAAGAACTTTACTGAACTGGCGCAAGATTTGGAAACTTTCCGAGAGACTGCCATTGAAGATAACAATTGCCAATCAAAAGCTAAGTCCAAGCCAAGTTCAGACTCGATTTAATGGAAACAATTGGAATTTACTAAATGAGTCAAACTTCTCATCTTTATAATTGGATTTGCTTCTCATTTTTTCAATCATTCGATTCTCGAAAGAAAAGTCGTGAGAAGAAAATTTGTCTAAGGCAAGAAAGTTGAAAGTTTGAAGCAAAGTGAAGAAAGTAAATTCATCCCAGCCAGCATTGTGATCGTGATCATTTCAGTTTGTCTAGATAGCCAAGCAGATTTATTTTCTTTACTTCATTCTTTTCTTTCCAGCATAATTCTTCATGAAGTTTGATTTGACAACTATCGGAATATTTTTAAGTAACGAATTCTGGGGTTCTAAGTATCTCTTTTGCTTTCTTTTCTCAGATTTATTTCGAGGATAAAATGAAGTTTGCCAAATATGGGTGCAAAATGTACCAAAGATTAAATCCAAATGGGAGCACATTGTACAACTTGGCCATGTTGGACTTAAATGATTTCATGAAAGAATGTAATGAAGTGATAGACGCTGTCACTTGTCTGCAAGAAGACGATGCTACCATCTGTTCATGTACCGGATTACCACTAGCAAAAGAGTGTCCAGAACTTATGGTGGAATGTGCATTGCATTATAATGCACAGGAAAGACAGATAGAAGCTCCTGATGGAAGAGTTCTTGCATACTTGTCTGAACCAGCCATTCAAGAAACTTTTGGAATTCCAGTTTACAACCGGACATCTTATCGAACCAAAGAAGATGCACTCAAACTTTACAAAGATCAGCAAGACCTTTGTGCATTGAATATAAACAAGACTTGGTTACTGAAGCCCAGACCTACTGCGGGGAAGATGCCGAAGAAGTTGGCCAGAACACATTTCAAAGAAGAATATGGCGACATCGTGTTGCTGCTGAATAGAATAGTAGGCAATCCTCGTGGTGCGCCTTTCGAAAACTGGATGTATTATTTCGTTGATGAAATAATTTCCAGAGTGAAGATGTTTAACTGGTCCAGAATGATCAGTGATAGTCTCCATGAGCAATTGGTCAACCTGGAGGAAACCAAGACCTTCCATATGAGTTCATACGTCATATATTTGCTTGCAAGGTCTTACAAGTATACTAGCTTGGTTTGCAAGGGTGTAGTTGGCAACGGCGAAGGACAATTCAAGGCCTATGATTGTTATCCACAGCTGCAGCTGAAGGAGAAGTCACATTTCAGACGAGCACATGACGCCTTCCTTATGTACATCACTCGACTTCTCCAAGGCAGAACACATCAGAGACTCACCCATGAGGCCAAGAGTCTGATCGACCGATATGGATCCTAGTTCATCCAGTATCCCAAGTTTACTTACATCAGGATTCAAGGATTCTTAGGACGTCCTTATAGACTGCCCATTTATCCGACCAACAAAATGGTTTTGTTGGAAGTTCTAAGGCAATTGGAGACATATCAGAATATCCAAAGGCCAAAACAGAAAGCAGCTGTCACTTTTCCATTTTTCATCGGCAATATGGAAGAATCATGTCCAACAGCGCAAGCAGCAGAGAGTGCTCGACTGGAGATACAGAAATATCCATTCATATGATACAAGCCGAGGAATAGCTTTGATCCACTCCATCACATTGGAATTGTGGACGGAGAGAAATACAAGCACCAGATAGACTTAGAAGATTTATGGGCCAATGCGGCTGATGAGTATGATGCAAGGAAGAGGTTGTGGTCAAGATTTCCACTAAGTATGATAAGGGCAACTGAACTTTTCAAGGTACCTGATCAATTGGAGGATGACGGAGTTTATGTACAGCCAGGCTTCGATGAAAAAGAGCCACTTCCTCCTGTAAGGTGGTCTGAGCCTGAGATGGGTGACTTGGCGACATTAATGCGGCCTGTATTCAAATATTCTCAATGGTGGATAGACCAACAAGTGCAAGTTTTGCGGCGGAGAAATGTGCAATTCACATATGAATTGTTGGGCGATACAGAGTCATGTTCCTCAAATGCCGGTGCATCTCGTGGAGATGGACCAACAGATGCCGCCAACTTGAGAAAGAGGAAAGAAATTGATGAATCTACAAAGCAGGACAAGAATAAAATAATAGATGAAGGGCCTTCTCGAAAGAAGCACAAATCCAAACCTCTTCAGTCGGCCACTTCCAAAAATATAGATGAAATACTAGCCATGGATGAAGAGTCTTGGGAGCATGTCAGGATTCCTTCTCCAGTTGGAGATGTGGAGCCAATGCAATCAGAAGATGATGATCAACCTTCTCCTACAGGCACGAAAATTCTGGAATCAAATAATGACACGGACATCATGGATGGAGAATTTGAAGAGGGAATGATTTCTGCCCTCAAAGGAACCCAGGAAGACCCACGGCAAAGAAATTCCGACATGCTAGAAATCCAATCGCAAGAAGTTCAAGACAGTAAGAAATTCGGATACGCCGTAAATTGACGCGGCAAGCAGTTCGTGGATATACAGATGTCCGTGATTAGCAAAGAAGATGGAATTAAACAGTCAACCATCCCGGATTGGCTAAAAGAAAGATTAAAGAGAAAGGCGCCAGTAGAGGTTCTTGAAGAAGATGATGCCACGAATTTCTTGGCCAGGCCAGAGCAAGCTGCCACAAGAAAAAAAGCCAAGAAATTTTCTGCCATACAAAGGGATGAGGCTGGCAATCGCACAGTGCAAATAGCAATGCCTACAGCCGATAAATTCCAAGATGAGATTGCCCTAAATCTAATATTATCACAACTATTGATACGGGTCCAACAAACGGAAGGCAAGAAGGAGGACTTAGACAATTCGTTGTTACCATTAAGTCTAGGCTTGAAAGGGAAGGGCAAAGAAAAGAGAATATAAAAGGGAGATTGAACGTCTAAAAGATTATATCCAGCATCTAACCAGGCCACTCAATCAAGGTGACCAACTAGCACCTCCACTTCCAAACTCTTCACTGGAACTAGTCATAAATTTTGAAGAGGAGTTGACTACGGCAAAAGAGGCTAAGGATTGGATGGATGGAAAGAAAGAAGAGGCGATGGCATTTGCAGAAAAGCTAGCACATGTGTATGAACAAGCTTCCTTTATGCTATCACGAGTTGCAGACTTAGCAGAATCATGGGGTGGCCTCGAAGGAATTCAAAATAAGATTATCCCATGTATTCGAGAATTAAAAGGCATCTCGAAGCAAAGGTTGATTGATGACAGGGTTATTGAAGTCGGAGCTGCATATGATTTCAGTGGCTGGTACTATGCTCTGATTTCACGAAGAGGAGTCCTGGAAAAGGTAAAGCAGGATGGCGCCAAAGTTGAAGAACAGGCAAAAGAGATTCGGAGTAAAGTTTACCAGATGGCTGTAGATATGCTCGACAAAGATATTGTCCGAAAGAAACACTTGCAGCCACAAAACTTAAAAGAACGAGTTCAAAGAATTTTCTCCACCACCTCTGGGCCAATCATGAAAGAAAATTTCACCAAGGCATTCCACTTCATGACCGTCAGAGAGGCTTTCTTGCTGCATGAACCAAAATGGACGATCACTTTTGCAGAATGTGCTGAAAGTTTGGACTTGCTGGAATAAAACGTCAAGGCGCTTCCGGACATTGCCATGGAAGAAGTTGGCCGGATCGTGTCAAAGTTCGCCGAACGTGATGCTTTGTAGGGGGATAAGGATGCAACTCCAGATGCCTGAAGTTCTCTCTAGTTAACTGATGGATATTTAGGAAACCCTAATTAGGGTTTAGTTATGTTGAATCTAGGCCATTCATCTCATTTCAATCTTGGCCATTCATTGTAATCCGGGAATGCTATATAAACCCTCCCCCTTCTCTCTCATTAAGGAGGAGATTAGATCAGATAGGAGAAAATTAGAAGAGTAGATATCAAGAGAATTAGAGATTAGATTGTAGAGAATAAGAGAGAGTTTTATGAGATTGTTGCAAAAGACTATTTTGATAATAAAGTTCATCATGCATGAGGTGCTTTGAATCCTTTGATTGTCAAATGGTTGCATGGTTACATACTTCTCTTCCTCGTCTAATAGATTTGAATTAGAATTTTTTAAAGTATATGTTAAAGAGAATGATAGATTGATAGCAAAGGTTAGCGAAACTTAGCTCATACTTTCTTTGAGTGGATGCTTTTCATTCAATGTGTAAAGTTAGACTGAGCTTTATCATGGATGCTTCAACGTTTACTTCGAATAATGTTGTTCTATTGATGGTATTGTTTGTGGTGAAGAAATTTTAAGCACAAATCCCAGAAGATTGCACTTGCTTTGTGTAGTTGTTTAGCGTGGCGAAACAAAGTACTGTTTATTTGTTTTCACTCAATCTTTGTCGTCTCTTGATTTCATAGGACTAGCATAGGATTTCTAAAACCCTTACTCTTTTTTCATTTTTTATCTAAAGTCAGAAAAATCCAAAATGATACTGCATTCGCATCTTTGCTTTTCTGAGTAACTTGCAAAAGTAAATCCCTATTGTGCCCCCAGCAAATCACATCAAACCACAGAGCTTATCCACACTCATCTTAAACATTGGAATTACCGTATGATCTTACTTGCAGTCTTAGCATATGAGGTAGTTTTTCAAGAGGGGATATAGCATCTTTGACACTTTATTCTAGAATGTTTGTTGTATCATAATGCGATCAACAACTCTCAAGGTTGTCACAACCTTGTTGATTCCCGACAGTCCTTCCACAACCACTTTGTTGACAAAAGATGTTTGCATTAAAGATAATTTTGGTTACTAAATCCATCTCCATTGTCGATGAAAGTTTCCAACTCATTATGAAAGTGAAGAAAGCATTTTGAAGATCAATGTCAATTATTTGTCACGGTTTCAAAACCCATGTCAGCGATTTGACATGATTTCCACAACCTTGTCAGCACTTGAAGCATCATTCAGGACCTCTCTTGTTTAGCTTCTCGGAAGGTGGTGTCAGAGATTTGACCAAATTTTAGAACCTTCATTGGCCCTTGACATGGTTCGCATAACCCTGTCGACTTCCAATGTACTTTTCAAAACCTTTGATGAAAGAAAAATTGCTCACTTCTTAAGAAGATAAAGAAGAGTTTTGCAAAGGATTTTTGCTTTTGAAGATGGTTTCAAGATCAATGTCAGCACCCTACAAGGCCGTCAAAAATCTTATTGGAACCCAACATACAATGCATAATCTTTGTAAAAAGGAAAGATTTAAAGAATGGCGCAGCGAAGAAGTTGAAGGAAAATTTGATGGCTTTTTGCCTTGGTTTTGAAACCATTGTTGGAAGCCAACAAGGTTTTGAGAACCTCTTGAACCTCTTATAGGTTCCGA
This sequence comes from Sequoia sempervirens, assembly GCA_007258455.2. Taxonomy (NCBI): domain Eukaryota; kingdom Viridiplantae; phylum Streptophyta; class Pinopsida; order Cupressales; family Cupressaceae; genus Sequoia; species Sequoia sempervirens. Next base: position 16,261 of record VDFB02136820.1, read on the forward strand.
AAGTACTCTGAATTCCTGATATTTCAAGGGAATTCTAATCTGCGTCATCAGGTAGTGATTACCAAAATCGGTTACAACAACTGAATATTCTCATGTAGCAGACTGTAGAGGAGATATAAAGGAGAAAGATTTTCTTTAGAAGATAATGTGACCCCAGAGGAAGGGGAGAAACAAAAGAAGTAGAAACAGAAGAGGGAGAAGAAGGAATCCGTGGATTGGAAAAGTCTAATATAGTATATACTATATACTATTAAAGACATTAAATTTCCACAGTCCATGTTATTGAATTTGAAAGCTTTTGGATTAGATTGTGTAAACATTTTTCTATCAATGTTTCAAATCATACTCTATGATACATCATCAAGATAAAGTGAGTTGGGGAAGAGAATGAATCCTGATGATGGATCATAGAGTATAATCCGAAACGTTGATAGAAAAATGTTCATGCAGTCAAATCTAGAAGCTTTCAAATTCAATAATATATACTAAGTTACTAACTATTTTATAATATTAATTGTGAAACATTTACATTTACTAATTATAATTAAATTATAAAATAATAAATATAAATTAAACTATTACATAGTACATTTAATATTTATATTAAAAATTCATGTTTATTAATAAGTAGAAATTGAATTGTATATATTAGTATATTTATAAATAATATATTATAGTTACTAAACTAGCATATATATCTTTAATATCACTATATAAAATATGCCTAGAGATATCCTTCTTGAGGCACCTATTCCACTTATATATATTGCATAATTGTTTTAAAAATATACAATAATGAAATATAACAGATAAAGGAAGAGGGAATCAAGTTCTTGGGTCATAGTGGTGGACGGCTTTGCTATGGTAATTGCCCTCCCTTGCCTGTACCTGGCCGTGTGGTGATAACTACCCATCTCCTTGCTGCCATCAAAATATAGAGAGTACTGGAAATTGCTCCTTGCTTGCTTCTTATTGCTAGTATCATTGGTCTGCCTCGCTCACTCCTCTTCTCCCTGTCACCATGAAGCAAATGAAAATACTTTTCCCTGCACTGATAGAAGAATAATGAGAATATTTAGGGTTTCCAGACTTTAAATAAGTATGCACATGTATTAACAACACAATAAAAAAATAATAATTAAATATCTTCCACTGATGGGTGATAGTAGGGCAAACAGTGCCTCGCATACGATAAACTGTACATTAATAGAGTGAAACCAATAGGTTAAGAGACCATGAGTATAAAAAATAAACAAAGAAAAGAATGTGCAGTTATAATAGAAACCTCTGAAATGTATAATGGTAGCCAAAGCCTTCCATTTAATGCTGTGAAATCAACTGTGAACAGCAGTTTAAAACAGTTGCAAAATTTTATTTGCATAAGGACATTGAGCAGTTTAAAACAACCATGAACAGCTGTTTAGAACAACGGCCACAATTTTATTCGTGTAAGGCCATTCAGCAGCAAAAACACCTTTATTCGTGTCATAATTGTGAAACGAACATATCACTTTCACTTAAAATTAAAAAAAATTAAAACACTAAATGAAAATTAGTTACCAACGCTTTGTATATAATCTAAGTTACCGATTCATCTCTAGCAGAGCCTAGATATGATACGGATTTGTGATTCGGATTCAATACAATACAAATTCATCCAGGATTTGTTTTTAAGACTGCAGATACGTCCAAGGTACAATGATGTTCTGTGGATTCTTTGTGGGTTCGACAAAATTAAATCCGATTCGAACCTAGGACGAATCTGGCCGCATGAACACCCAGGCCATGGAAAAAGTGGCTTTTTTGCAATTTTTAATTATTTTTTTGACTGATGTTTAGGTTTCAGGTTAGTTGGTTAATAAAACATAAAGTTTTTATTCATCTTGGAATAATAATGACAGCCCAAAACACATAGTAGGAGTATCATTGAGAGCAACATGAACATCAGCTCTACCTTCTATTGAACAATAGCAATGGTCTCTGAAAGATATTTATTTAAAATTAGTATTAGTTGCAGTAAAGTTTACATATCTTGCACCAAGTGAAATGTTGTGATGCACTTGAATCAAAGTACCAGTGCCAAGTTACTCCTTTGTCATCTTGGGAGACAAGAATAGTGTATTTCTTTTTTAAAAAATTCCATCTTCATCAAATGCCACATTTGCTCGAGTTTGACTTCTTATTAATCAAAATATATTTCACTTTCAATATTCCCTCTTGACATGGTTGAACGTCTGACAGCTGAAACATTTCACTCTAGGTTTTGATGAAGTTTTTGCAAACTGTTTTCTAGAGTGTGATTTTCCTTTCCTGTTGTGTTGTGTTACAAATGGACTTTCCATACCCCTAGAAGTGGATTCTGTCGATTGTCTTTGTGTTTGTTGCCTTTCCTTCTACATGAGCTCTCTAGTAACTTGCTCAAAGGTTAACATCTGACTCTTGACCAACATATTCAAGACTCAATAAATGTCTTATACAAATGGGACAAACAATCAACACCAAGGCAACCATATCTTCATCATCTGCTAGTTTTTTTTATGACAGACAATTGGTCAATTAAATCTTTCAATCTAAGGAGGTCTTTAGTTAAGGATATCCCTTTGGCCTTAATATGGTGGTGTATTCTGAAATTAATTACTGCTGCAAATATTTATATATTTCTGATTTTTATATGTTTTTTGTATTAACATACCCAAAATGTACCCAACCCCCAAAATTTTTTTGACCGAATCCTGTACCGGATTCTCGTACCCATACCCGAATCCAAAAACGAATCGGTAACTTAGTATATAATTAACAGACACAGTTTAATGTTGATAAATGTGATTTACGGGGAAGTTTTAATGTACATGGGTTCATAACACCCATATACAACTGTATAACACCTCTTGAGTCCTTGACTAATTATGCAATTTTTTAAAACTTAAAATCATTACAAATAAATTATAAATTTACAGTTTAAAGTTTACATTGAAACAATGAAAATTGAAAATTGAAAATCAAAATGACAAAAAATTTAGGGATTCTTACTTTGTCAAGAGCAGAGTTGGTAGACTAGTCAAAGCCTCAAAGTCATGTATGGAGTAGTGGCGGCATATGTCCTCAAAATATAGTTCTGTATGTTCCTCAAAGCCTTAGTGACTATTTGCTTCAGGAGTGGGGAGTATAGCCAGGAGCCATTCTTTCTTCTGACTTTCACCCTATTATTTGCTGCGGTCTCTGCATGAAGGTTAAAATATTAAAACAAAATCATCTTGGAAATGCCACATCAATAGTGGATTCCTCTAGACTAAGCCAGAGAGTATTAAAAACATTTTGACCTTCAAAATCCCAAACCTTGTTTGATTGCACAGAGATCCTTATGCAGTACCTAATTCCAGGATGCGCTGTACGATTTGGCAACTTAGGAATATTATGAAGAGAACTACTGGATTAGATTAATCGTGGCAACTGTCATTTTCCCTCTCTAGAGAGCTGTATCTCGTAGCCACCTTTGACCTTTGTTGCAGATCTGTAAACATTTTATTCTAATTTCAAAAATCCTTTGTTGCAGATCTGAAAAAGATTTTATTTGAATTCAAAAATATTCATTTAACTTTAATTTTATTATTGTTCCTTTTCTATTTTGTTTATGCATCTTTCAGGTCTCATCCCCCTTGCCTTCCAGCAGGGTCCCTATTTTCATGCAGTGTCAAGAAGGCAGTTCGCCTACCTGCTGCTGGCCTCCTCTTGGCAGTTAGCCAGCATAGTGCAAATGCCTCCTGTCCAAGGATGTTTGTAGAAGTGTGCAGCATGAGCTGCAACCATCCTTCAATAATGGCCATTGGGTGTGTCTCCTTTATAGAAGCATGCAGGGCAGGCTGTGCTACCATGGGTGCTCCCTCTCATTGGGGCAGGCTGTGCCTGTAAGATTTGCTAAATAGCATACCCAAGATACAAATGACTGAAGGAAAGAAAATACAGAAATAAGAGATGAGAGAGAATAAACTATAGTCCCTTTAAGAGAATGCAAAGCTTCTATGAGCTTGAGAATTGGAATGAATGGTGTGAGATTACAAAGGGAACCCCCTGGTTATATAGGCCAAGGTGAAGGATAAGATATCATAAGATTATGACAAGTGTCTTAATCTTATGATATAAAACATAAAG